>JANHFP010000338.1:125007-142123 GCA_032468135.1 Calamaria suluensis | reverse complement strand
AATTATACTTGGTGTTGCCCTTTCTTGGATTCAGAATTAAATGGTATTACCTCATAATGCTTGCTAAGAATATACTTTCATAACGTTACTTACATTTCGGTCTCCATATACAGTATTTTCTAAACAATAAGAATTGGAAAATGGAATTTTGATGGAATTATTTTCTTTTCTTCTTGTTCTTTGAACAAAACACTAAGCTTAGTTAATAATGTTTTGTAATATAAAATATATACTTGGAAATTCTCTTCCTTATCTCAGAAAATAGATTTGTCGAGGAGCAGCTTTCTGTCATGGTGAATGAAATCTATAATAATATGAGAGAATAAACTTAATTGACCAAGTTGAGACCTTATGTATATGATTTATAAACCATCTGGCTTACATAATATTAACTCTTGTAAAACTACAATTTTTACACAAAATTGATAATTTTCCAATAAGAATGGAATTTTTGAATCCACATATTTCAAAATAAATTAGAATATACTGTAGCATGCTATGAAATAGAGGTTTTTTTAAACTTGCTACAAAATTATCATTTAGCTTGAGCAATTATTGATGTTGTTGTAAACCACTTTCCATTCGCAAATACATTAATTTCACTGAGCAGTTCCAAAAAAAATTACTCCATACTTTAAAAATCAAATCTATAATTCCATATTTGAATTATTTGTTGCAGTAAGACTGCATTTTCTAATTTTGCAGTGTTTTGCTAAATTATACAGAATATCCAATGCCTTATCTCTGAATACAGTAGCATGTATACTTGTGTCTTTGTTTATGCTAAAGATCTGGTCAGAGTTTGAAATTTGCATTCATTTTCATTAATTTATTTGAAAAAATAACATATTGTCTCTAGGTTACTGTTGTTGTTACTGTTGTTGTTTTTTTGCCCAATATTTACTTTTTTCTGGTTTTGCTCATGACTGAACTACTCATGGAACCATTTTGTTCCAGTGGAATGCTAAAGTGTTTGTGATTTTTACAAGAATGTTCTACTGTAAAAAAGGCTTGCTGCTTTAAAATGCAAACAAGGGTAGATATAATTCAAAGTAACTGAGAGGGAGAAGATTCTTATTTAAAGGTGTTAAGGTTTGTGTCATAAATGAATTATCCACAAATGAAACTAATTCCAATTTTATGTGACTGAATTAAATAGCAAAATTGAAGATTTTTTAATTATTTCAGAATATTCAGGAGAAAGTTATTAAAAATGGAGCTTTAGTGTTTGATTTGTGAAAGTACATTAAAGTTTGGTGTTGAAGTTTTGAGACTGTAGTCAGTTCAACAAAATTGCTAAAAAAAATTATTTCAATGTTAATCTTTACTGAAATAAGGCATTCTAATTCCATGATTTTATGGTATGAAAATCCTGCACTTAGCAAAATAAAAATACTAGGTAAATAAAAAATATTGCTTGATTCTCAAAAATAGCAAACGCTGACTTGCAGAGCTCTTACCTGGAAAATCTGTACTTATTTCTAAAACTGATAGTGGTACTGATGCTGCTTCACCTCTTTCATGCTCTGTATATTCTTTTTCTCTTTCTTTTTCATCTTACCTTGGTCTATTGGGCAACAGCCCCCCCTCCCTTGCTCTCTTCCCCCCTTGCAGAACAAGATGGTGAAAGGCAGCTTCAGCACAGAGCAGTCGGAGCGGGGGTGAGGGGGGAAGTGTGTTCGTGGGAATGAAAATAAAGGCAAGCACAGGTGAGTGGAGGGAAGGACAGAGTTGCCCCTCCCACCTTCTCTCCAGTTTAAGGGAGAAATAGGTATTTATCTTAACTTGCAGTTTGTTTCTTTAGGGTGCTTGTCTTATTGAATCATTTCATAACTAATAGTCATATTTATTAGTGCGACACAAAAGTGAAGTGACTTTGCTTCAGGATCCTGAACTATTCGCCCTATTTATTTTTGTCTGTTAACACAAATAATTGTTTGTCATACAGCTATTTGAAGAATAAATTGTAGATTTGAGAAAACATTAAGTCATCTGCTTATTTAATTGACAGAAAACAAAGCAGTTTCAACAAGGTAGTCCACGACGTTCAACAATACTTGAGTTATAGAAAGGTAACTCAGCTAACTGTTGCCAACTGGATATTTAGGAAGTAGCCTTTATGACACATTAATCTAAGGCACAGTTTTATCTTCTGGACTTGAATCCTTGTCAAGAGGAAGAAGAAGGCTGGTGAAAACCACTCAGAATCTGAGTTTTTGCTGAGTTTTTCTGCCCCCTTCAAAGAGATCTATTACTATTAACAGCTCTGTAGAAACAACTCCTGGAAAGAGAGGGGGAAAGGTGGACAGGGCTCCATATATTACTTTTACTTAAAATTTTATTTTAATCAATACTAATGTCACATGTATGGAATTTGTATAATGAAAATTGGGATTATATAATTGCAACAAATAGATTATATCTCTCCCAAGAGTTTGTCTGTATTTAGAAAAGACTGGGAATAAGGACATACAATCATCTTTCACAATGATATTTGATTTATCTTAATTAATCCAGTAGCTGTACTTCTTTATGGATAGTTTGGTATTGACTTCTTACTCTTTTTTGTCCACACAACAGTAAAAAATGTAGCTGTCTCCCAGTTAAATCATCACTGAAGATAATTTAAAGTCTTCTTGGCAAACCCTTCTTTCTTCAGTAAAAAGAATCATTATAATATACTGCCATCTGCCAGGCTGCAACTACTGATACAGCATAGTCCTGTGATGGCAAACCTGTGGGACGGGTACCACAGGTGGCACGCGGAGCTATATAAGTGGGCAGACGAGTGTTACCCTAGTTCAGCTCTGATGCACATGTGGGTGCTGGTCAGCTGATTTTCGGACCTTCCAGGCCCACCAGAAGTTGGGAAAGAGGCTGTTTTCAGGGCCTTGGGGTGTGGGAAAGGCCTGCTTTTCACTCTCCCCAGGCTCCAGAGCCTTTCTAGGGAAGGTGGGACAAATTTAATTATAGGTGTGGGCACTGGATGTGCAAACCACCCCCCCACTTTTGGCACGTGATGGCAAAAACGTTATTCTGTCCAGCTGGGAAGTTCTTAGTCCTCTTACCTGTGATTTCTTTGCTTAGCCCAGCTGTAGGAAAACTGAAAAGGAAAGTGTTTTACGTGGGTAGAGTCCAGAAATGCAAAACCTAACAAACCTTGCATCAATCCTGAAACGTAAGGGTTAGCTATGTGACATAGCAATATTGCATGTGCAAAAATATTTTAATTAAATATTTCCTTCTAAAATGGATGATACCAAGTCTAGATAAAAGATATAGATGCAAGTTATAAAAAGGAGTTAATTGATAATATAAGGAAAGCAAGAAAAGGCACCATCTCTCTCTCATTCACATGTACTAACAAACCTACAAATCAGAATAATCCAGTCTAGGTCATGATTTTATTTACTACTCTTTGTACTTAGCTCATATTCATTGCATTGTAAAAAAAAAAGAGAGTTGGGAAGAGAGCATCTGAACCTTCTGCTTATGCCTCTGTAAGTAGCTTATTCCTTCTCCTGCTCCTGCTGCTCTTCCTCCTCCTCCTTCTCCTCTGAGCACTTTACAAATGTGTGGATTTTGAAGAGATTGTTGCGTTGTCCAGTTAATAATAGCACTCTTAATGTGTCTTGCTCTGATCCTCAAATTAGAAATTATCTACCTTAAATCTGCTCTCCTGAGATTTACAAAGGTAAAGACCAGTTTTCACCAGTTCTGCCTTTGTATAAATGGGATTATATGGGAGAGACTGGGGAAGCAGAAGCTGAATTCCATATATTCAAGTCTCTTGGCATGGGAATAATTAATCAGATGCTTTGGGGAAAATTATAATTTTACATCGGGATTAAGTTTTTCCCCCTCCCACAGTAAGTAGACAGCTAAATTGGAAAGCTAGTACAAGAAATGGGTTTTGATTCATGATACATACTTACTGTAGATGGGTATTTTCACTTTGACATCATTTCTAATGCAAATTGGTATGTTTCATTCTCTAAAATTAAAGTCTCTAAAATGTTGTTAAAATCTTACATTGCAGACATTCATTGGCTTTTAGCAGCAGCAGAGAAATAAGATCTTTGCAATTTATTTTGATATAATGACTCAATTCCAATAAGGGCATTTGTACACATAATTATTGTTTCTCCCCTCTTCCCATTCTGGATTAAATTTCTGGATTCCAAACAAGCTCTCAATTTTTTCCCCAGTTGAAACAATAGAGAACTGGAGAATTCTGGGAGCTGAAGTCCACAAGTCTTAAAGCTGCCAAGTTTGAAGACCTCTGATTTAGTTGATGCTTGAAGTTATATTGGATAACATCATGCTTGTATATTAGTTTGCAAGGGATCTTGAATCAGCTTTCCTAAGGCTGGTGCCTTCAAGATATGTAGTATAGGGAATGATAGACATTGTAATTGATAATGATTTCAATTGATAATTGGCAATGCTAGACATTGTCTAAGATATCTGGAAGGCTACATAAGATTGAATTAAACAGGCATTAACTAATTTTGTAGTTTACTTGCATGTAATCCAGCCCCTGCAAAGAGGGATATTTTGACTGTTACATAGTTTCTTGAGTTTTGATACAAAATTTATTTTATGTATAATGTTATTTGGTTAATTATGAATATTAATGTAGACTATTCTGCAATTTAGTTAAGCAGTATGCATAAGCAGATGCATACTGCTTAGCTATAATGTGATATATTTGTTCTGGACTTCACATGCTTGCAAAATCATCTATTATGGTTTTGTTTTACACACTGAATGTACTATACCTTGTTTATGGGATCTTTTTTAGGAAGGAGGCAGGTCAGTTTTCATAGGCCCAATAGATAGAGGCATTTAGTATTTATATAGATCAATTGAAACGGTACTTTACATTCAAGACAATAGAACTAAGCAGGTGAATCATTTATTATTGTGAGATCAATAATAAATGTTAACTCAAAAAGTTGAAATGAAATAGACCATAAACAGCAAACAGACTTGAGAAACTGGAATTTGTACATATAAAGATAATGCTACAGATATAACTAAGGGTAGTCCTTTAGTTATTGGAACTAGCATTTCCATCACTAAGTGTAACAGTCATTAGGCAAAAATAACACCTGACATTGCTACTTAGCAACAGCAGTTCCAATAGTCTCAGTTATGGTCATTGTTAGACAAGGAACTTTCACTTCTGCTTTGTAACGCTCAACAGCACTTTAAATCCCCCTCCATCTACGTATCCCCGCCCCCAATTTGGCTGCCTTGTACTCTGTGGCCTATTTCTGCCACCTCCCTCACATTGGAAATGCTGGTCCTTCATGAGACTTTTCAAGAAGGCTGGACCAAGAGTGACCGGTTGGTCTAGTAGTGCTGGGTTCACTGCTGAAGACCCCAGGCCAAGTCTCTAGAAGCATTTCCAACACAGCTATAGTGTGTGCACTGTGTCCTCATCATTCAACTTCCTTCAGTTCTTCCGCCATCCCAAACAGCGCCTACTGAACAGCCAACACCTTTGCCCGGGAGATGGTGCCACCTCTCCTGACTCATCTGGTGGCAGAGAGTACCAGATCTTATCATCCCATTTTACCTCCTTCTCCCCAACTGGGCCTGGTAAGCTCCCTTTGTCAGACAAGGATCTGCCAGTCTGCTATGCTTGCCACATGCATCCTAAGACTACATTCTCGCCCAGTGCCTGAATCCCAGACTAGCAGGAGGAGGAAGAAAATGGCAAATGTCAGCTAGGGAAACAGTGACCTGGAAGGAGGAGGAAGGGTATGTGTCAGAATGCAGTGTGGTCAAAAGGGCAGAAATGGAGGGGGAGGTACATAGGTGACTGCGGAAGTGCTAAATGCTGCAGTAGCTAGAACTTGCAAAACCAGTTTTACTATTTGTTTATACTGCCATAATTTCAGATGTTTGCTGAACAAATGGTCATTGAAGTGAGGATTCCCTGCAATGATTTGTATTTGATTTAATACATACATATTTAGCTGTGGGTATGTGTCTTATAAAGCAGTACTTACAGTATAGGAGTGGAATCCTGATGGAATAAAATGAAAATGAAACGTGGATGGGGTTACAGCTTTGAACTGGATTCAAGAATGGAAAAAAGAGAACAGTAAAAAAGTGTTGTGTATTTCACATCTCTTACACTTTAATTGGTTATTATACTTCTGTTTTTATATTCTGAATTATATCAGAAAAGAACAGAAAAATCAATAACTAATTATGAATGCCGGTCATTTTCTTCTTTTATTTTGTTAAATTATTATAACACTGCTTGGCTTCAATAATCAGCTTTTTCAATTGGACACATATATTTGCTCTGGGAATGAGTTACATTGTTGAGAAAGAGAGTCAAGAATACTGAATAAATAAGCATAAAAGAAGTATGATGAATTAATTTGGTCAGAGAGAAGGAATGATTATTGAATTGCAAAACAAATATATGCAGAAAAAGTAAAAAGAGAAGACCAAGAGAATTGTTATTGGATTGATCCGATGAAGTCCTCAAAAGAAGAGAGGTGAGAAGAATACAAAGCATATAAATTAATACATTGAGTTGGTCAAAGACATGAAGGAATAGTTATAAAGAGTTATAATGAATGAAGTTGATAGAAATCAGTTTTATTTATATTTCCTTTGTTTTTCCCATACCTTTAATTTCTTTTGCTCACTACTACTCACTTTTTTCCCTTGCACTCTGATAACACCTAACATTTATGTTCTCAACAAAATGCACAGGATCATTTATATACAAACACACATACACATTCCTATCCCAATCAACATATCTCTGACGTCAGCACCATCTGTCTAATATATTTATCTACAAATATATTAAAACAACTAAGGGATATAACAAATTCTTGACTTGAATCATTTGCTAAATATTCAGTTTATTCTCATTAAAGGGAATATTTGTAGCTCGGGTTGACATGAGTCCTAAGTGCTCTGTTTTCTTGCAGACATTTCATTACCCAAACTAGGTAATATCATCAGTGCTAATCACTAATCACTGGTGATGCTACCTACTTCGGGTAATGAAACTTCTGCAAGAAAACAAGCAAGCTCAGAGAATACCGAGGACCCCTCAATTTATCTCAAATATGCTTCTATCATATTCTTCTTACTGTATTCAGTAATCAGCCTTCACAACAAAACTGGCACAAACATTTCCTAATTCAAATTAACTACTAATTTAACTCCTTAATAACAACCTTACAGTAAATCCTTTTTCTCCTGTGTACATTTCTCAATTATTGCTCAGAGGCAGAAATCTGACATGCAGCATTTGACGTCAAGTTGCTCCTCCTAGCTTATTGTTGCTTTCCTTATTCTTTCAATCACAATTCTGCCAAGCTCTTTCCAGGCACATTTAGCAAATGAATTCTCATGTAGCTTTCTTCTGTATATGAGAGCACAATAAGCATATTGCTGTCAGAGAACACTTTTATTCTTTTTTGTCTACCTCCAATTTTTATTTCTATCAGAACTTTTGACTACATTTTTTCAGCAGTCTTTTCCTCTCTGTTCTTTATACAGTATCCCTTCAATTTTCCATCTATTAATATTGTGATCTATGTAATCCCACTAAGCATGTTTTTTATTTTCCCCATTACAGTAACTTTATAGACTTCTATGACTCTTTTTCATATAGTTAGTCTCTTTCATCTCAGCCAACCTCACAGGATTGTTGTGAGAAAAAAATGATGCACACCTATTTATGCTCCTGGAGGAAAGATGGAACGTTAATCAAATTATCATTTTGCTCTGTTCCAAATAATTTCCAAAACTGCCTTCTTATATCCACTTTCCATTTAGCTTATTGAACAATTAATTTATTTTCTAATAATTTTTCATGCAGATCCTATGCTGTTAATATTCTGTTTTCATTATTTTTATTCCCTAAATCTCCATGTTGCATTCAGAACTTTTTACCACCCTTGTATCCTTCACCAATTGTTCCAGGCTTTTATCTTAAATCAATCACAATCAGGTAAATATTCTGTATTCAGAATGTTGAGCAGACGTTTCCAAAAAATCATCTATGTTTTTTTTATTATCATCTTACCTTGGAGCATCTTTAAACATGTTTTCAGTGAAACTTATACCTCAATTTATGGCTCGTAGTCAACTCCATTCCATAGGATCACACTAACTTCATTTATTATACTCTTCCTGTTTCTCTAACAATTTATCCACATTTTCATAGTCTTTGCCAAATCCAACTTTCAAAAAATCAAAAAAGAGCCTATGGAATATTGGACTTCACTATCCAACAAGATTTCCCAGAGCAATTTCTTTTTTTGTCAGATAAAGACATGGAAACTGGTTTACCAACCTTTGTCATACCAATGCCACATGCAGTTTTGGCACAGTTTAACATCAGTTGTGGACCACATGCAATAAGCAGAGCCAAAGCCCAGCTTTCTCCAAACATGCTCGTGTTACTCTATGCAAGCTAGGATCTCAAATCTAAAGACTACCTTGCAAATTAATATTCTATTAACCCACTTCCTACCAACTGGGAAGTATGCATAATGAATCAACACAGGATCCAGTAACTGAAGGATTATGCTACTTACGGTCCTTATGAGAGGCAGAAGGATGAAAGGAGATGGCTCCCTTCCCTAATGCTTGATTCTTCAGAAAATCACTTGAGGGCGTTTAAAGGTTCTTTTCCCTAAACGGTGACATATTAGGGCATTGTTATCAGTTTTTAATTCAATATTACTATTTTACAACTTTTTTTAAAAAAAATCTAAGAATAAATATACAAAAAAACAATGGGGAAGAGAAAGGGAAAACCCAATAATAAAACTTGAGTTAAAAAAAAACAACTGTGGGAAATATTAATGATGTATCATCCCCATCTCATTTATTTCCCTAACCACTAACCACAACCTAAATATTTGTACTTTATACATTGACTAATTGAACACTTCTGCTATTATATGTTCAACTACAAGTAGACTTTGACTTATAACCATTTGTTTAGTGACCATTCAAAGTTACAACAGCACTGAACAAAGTGACTTACAGCCAGTTGTCATAAAATCCCCAAGGTCATATGATCAAAATTTGGCTACTTTGCCACCAGCATGTGTTTATAATGGTTGCAGTGTACTGGAGTCATGAAATCACTGTTTATTACCTTCCAAGATAGCTTCCAACAAAGTCAGTGGGGGAAACTGGATTCACTTAAAGACTTCCTGATTTATTTAATAGTTGCAGTGACTTGCTTAACAACTGTGACAGTTGTTCAATTGTAAATTAGGCACAACTCATTTAATAGACACCTTGCTTAGCAATGGAATTCTGGTCCCAATTATGGTTGTAAGTCAAGGGCTCTTTTACGTTTAATTGGTCTCATAACTTTTCCTAAAACCTATATTCCAAATATCCGAATTTGTCTTGCTATGTGAAGTGCAGTATTCAAGAGAGTCATTCCTGTTTGAATTGTTAAACTTTTTATTAAGGTTATGCTGCAACAATTTTACTCTCTTGATTTTGTATTATAGCCAAAATTTCTTTTTTCTCTTATGCCAAACATATTATTGCAACTATTGACATGTATCTTAACAAACTATGGTATTTTTCACTCAGGTTTTCTGAAATTATACTTAATAAAAGGGTTACACACATATGCATCCTAATAGGTGATTATTTTTTTAAAATGTTATTTGTTAGCTACTTGCAATCTTCAGAAATACAATGATTGTTTAAGCTAAAAGAAAAGAAATATTGTATTAATGGGATATAGTATACCTGCAAATGTTAGTAATACTGCGTTTTTCTCTCTTACAGGTTAGGCTGTTGAGATAAAAGTGATGGACGTTCAAGATTAGATCGTTTGTTTCCCACTGTGCAGACATGTCCCTCTTTTGACAAGCCTACCAATGCCAGCACTTCCTCCATCAATTCTTTCATCACATTTGATTGACAACATCACAGAATATGATCTAGGAGTCTGAACCAGCTATTTTCATGGACACACTCTTCATAGTGACTATATGGGTAGGGGAGGGAAAAGAAGAGAAAGTGGGAGAATTAAAGAGGGAGGGAAAATATATATATAGATAAATATATATATATATTAAAAATCTATTTTTAGTCTTGATAGACTTGTTTTAAATGAAAGGTGCGCTATCCCTTTTTATGCATTAAATTCCATTTTTAGGACCCACATAGGTATGAAGTTGCTCATAAACGTGTATTAACTAGAAGTCAGAAAAGGCCTTTACAATGGAATCACTTTTTCTTTCAGAAGGAGTGTTGGAGTTTAATGAGCTTTCTTAATCAAACTTGTTTCTCTGCTCCATTTTCCACAATAGAAGATCCAGGTTTTAAAGAATACAAGTTTTTCGTTGCTGGCAAAATTGTCTGCAGGGACGAGAGTGGGGATGAATGGTTGCTGGGTGCTTGTATTTGTGTATGTGTGAATAGCATTTTTTTCTTAAAAAAAAGAAAGAAAAAAGAAAAACACTATTTATTTTTATTAAGAAAAGCCTGAGAAGCATCAGAAGACTACTATGTCATGTGGTTTGTGAAATAAAGAGTGTCTTCTACTTGCTTCATATTCAGATACTTTAACCTTATATACATAATAACTTTGTACCAAAAGGTGGGAAATTGGGGCCATTGTTGGCCCCTGACATATATTCCCAAATCATTCCAAGGAATTGCTGCCTTTTTTGAAGGCAGTCTATATGAGGCTTGCCTACTGGAAAGGGGCATTCAAAAGATGTTTGAATGTTGATATAATCAGTGTGTGTTAAGCTGTCCAGGAAAATTCAGTTAGCCCTTCTCTTTTGTTACCCAAAAGGAGAAAGGGGGAATGTCAATTTAGCAGCCTACACCACATGGTTATTTTTTCTTCGTTTGTACATTGTGTAATTTTAAACATTTTGAGTTTTAGAAAACAAAACTTTTTTCTCTTGTTAAGGCCTTAAGAAGGGGTTAGTGCATCTTTCACGGATCACTCTGCCATGGGAATAAAATAGCTGTTTCACAAACAGTTTTATATATATATATATATATTAAAAAAACTAAAAGGAAAAACCCACAAAAACCTAATAAACTTCATTTTAACCTAATTTTATCTGTTAAATTTAATGTATTTCACTTCTTTGTGAACAAGCCATTTTTCCACGGTTGCTGTTTATAATTTGAATTACTAGTTTTACTTCTCAGATTTAAAATGAGTCCCCATACTTCTTTGGGGACAGATTGAAAACAGACTCTACATTGATGCCAATAAACTTCTGATTTCTTTTATTTAAAATACAGCTGGGGAAACATTCCTGTCTAGTTTTCAAGTGTCCTTTTCTTAGTCCCAACTAAAGTGAAAGCCAATGTGTCATAATGTTTAGTGTGTTGGACTAAGATTGGGCAGATGAGTGTTCTAATCCCTGTTCTGTCACGAAGCTCATTAGATGATTTAGGGCTGTCTTTATCTCTCTGCCTAATCTACCTCACAGGATTAGTGAGGGGAAGCTAAGGATATTGCCTTGAGTTCTGGGAGACTTTGCAAAATATAAATGTCTCCCAAACACAACCTTTTAAAAAAGTGTCCACTGACAGCTATTGTCAGTGTTCAGGTGCATGATTCTAAGAGGCAAATACAGCTGGAGAGAAAAGTATTAACCCTCTGCATATGGTGTAATCTCTGCCTGAAATTCATAATGTAACTTTTTTTCTTGTTTTTAAAAGCTATTTGATGCCCCAGATTCTGTTATATGTTTCTACAAATTATTTTCTTTTGTTTCTTCTACAGAAACTAGGCCAAACATCACACTTGGCTTTTGAGTGGCACTACTAAATAAAGCAGTGTGCGGAACCAAACCCAAACTGAATTAAATTTTGGTTCAGTTAATGAACATTATATATAGTTAATACAGGTTTCTTCAAGCATGTATTTAATAATGTTCATATTTTTAAACTGTAGTTAACATTTACAGTTTATACATTTACAAAAAAAGAAAGAAATAAACCTCTTCAGATATCTGTAATTTACCTGAGGTTTTCAGGAACGAAGAAATGGGTTTCTTTCCCATACTTTTATCGATGCAGTACATTATAAACTTTCACCATGTTCTTCTTTTACTTCGTTGGTATACATTCTGTCTTTTAGTTGCAAGGAATTGCATTTTGCCAAAGTTCCACTAAGGGCAATAAGAAAAAGACTCAGTGAAAAGACAAGAGCCACTAGTTAAGTCAACAAGCAATTTAGGATTCATTACATTAGGATCCTAGTGGAGTCACTGCAAATGAATAGATTTTGGACCAGTTTCAAATACAGAATATATTCACACACAAAAAAAGCATAAACCCTCTGGAGACTGAAAGAATAACATGTTTTGCAACAAGTAGCAAGTTAATAAAGCTTAATATGTAACAGTTTTGACTCCAAAATATAAAACATCAAACATTTGTCTCCCTGTGGAAGAAAAAAAATTAATGTATTTTTCTTAAAAATTGATTTAAGAAACATTTGTATTTTAAAATGTTTGAAGTAAAATTTACAATTCAGCAAAAAAGGATTTTATTCCTATTTTTATCCCATATGTTGGTCTCAAATACCAAAGCCTATTTATATATTTATTATATTTATATATAAATATTATATTTAGTAACACTTCCCAATCATGTTTGTAGGTTTGGTGCCAAAAGGTTTAGGCAAAACATATTTAAAGTGGAACAGTCCCAATTTTTTTAGCTTGTTTAGAATCTGAACAGCTAGATCAAGAGCTGTACTGATTGTGGGACGGAATACACAAATTTGGAAGAAACATTGTTGAATTAGCTGTCAGTTAAGTACTCATTCTGACATTTCAAAGTTAGGGAAAAATATTCAGGAGTGTATCTTCAAGACGCCACTTCAATATTTAGATTGTAAACTGGACAGGGAATTGACATTTTATTTGCTATACAAATTAATGTTAGTGTATTGTGCCCTCTGAACCAATTGCAAAAGCTTCGTCTTCGATTTTTCTCACTTGTCTATTTGAATAGATAAGCTGAAAATATATCCAACATTCAACATGGCTTCCATATCATTTTTATGCTTGCCTATCTCTGGATAGTCTCTGTTTAATACTATTAGAATATTACACCCAGTACATATCAGATGGACCTTTATAAGCACATGCATATATTACTGTGAATGAACCTTCTCCCAAATCTTCAATAAGACAGATGTGGGTTGTTGCCTTGAAAGATGGTTGAAAATCAAAGATAATGCAAAATACAGTAGCGTACATACACTTTGGAGATAAATTGCTCTGGAATTGAAAACAGTTTCACTAGCTTCCTATTTGTTTCTGAGCATAAATCTGACAAACCCTGAACAATTCGAAGTTAAGAAATCTGAAAGTGCCTTTTTCACATTAAATTACTATAAAGAGCAGCAGTTCTATTATACATGTAGTACTAAAAAGATTTGGTAAGCATATACATCTTCTTTTCAATAATAATACTCCAGTTATGGAACTCTTGTAAGGAAAAAGGATTGCCTGCTTACTCTTTTTTCAAAGGGTGATAAAGTTGTTCTATACTGCCAGACTCTAGTGTGTTGCTGTCCCATTTTATTCTGTTGTTTTTGATCTTCTGTTGATATGATTTCTAAATGTAATAAAATGTGTTCAACACAGGAAAAAAAGCCCTGCAGGACTCAATCTGAAATCTTCCAAGTTGACACAAAACCATTAACAGATATAGGTAGTCCTTGACTTATAACCACAATAGAACCCAAAATTTTTGTTGCTAAATGAGACAGTTGTTAAGTGAGTTTTGCCCCATTTTGTGGCCATGCGAAAATTATTAAGTGAATTTCTGCAGTTTTAACATAGTAACACGGTTGTTAACTGAATCTCATTTCCCCATTGACTGCTTGTCAAAGTTGCAAAAGGTGGTCACATGACCATGGGAGACTGCAACTATAAATACTTGCCAATTATCAAATGTCTGAATTTTCATCATGTAACCATGGGGATGCTGCAAAAGTCATATGTGGAAAATGGTCATAAGTCACTTTTTTCATTGTAATTTTGAATAGTCACTAAATAAATGTAAATTACAAAAAATTGTAAGTTGAAAACTACCTATGCTCATGGAATATTATCAACAAGGAGAAACACTATCTGGTATGTTGCTGCAAGCTATATCGTTTTTTCCCATTTGCTTTTTATTTATTACCTTATCATTTATTAGCCAAGTTTGTTTATTGCTTTGTGTTTAAAGCTACCTGTCACATTGTCATCAGGTTTACCTTCAGAGTTAGTCCTGCCTTGCGTTTGGAGATAGCTGAGGTTAGTGCCAAAATAATGGGACCAAATGGAGATCAAGATGAATTGTTCAACCATTATTCCCCTGCTGTTCCTATTTTATATTGAATTATATTTCATTTTATATGTCATCTTCTATTATACAGACACTGTTGCCGCTACCAAGCTGCTATAGAAAAGCTTGTGCTTGTACAGAATAAAAGCAGGGAAGGGTAATAGGAAAGTATATTTAAATATTAAATATTAGAAATAGGATGTTTTGAACTAGATAGCCAGTTGCTGTTCGAATGACACTTTTATTGGTAGTCACTGTCAATAAAGGGTTGCTGGACTTGAAATAGATAATCTTGTGCTTATTAATTGATTAACATGTAAGAGGATAAAAAAGATTACAGGAGCCACTTTAGGATTATATCTGTGAAATGTAGAGTGACATAAATGCAGTTTCTTGGCAGCGTTATCCTGTCTGGCTTCCTTCCACAATGTTGTTTTCAACTTCCCAGTTGAAAAAGCTAGTTAAAAGTCCTGGGATTCCCAAGCAGTCCTTCATCTAAGTTCTTATACCAGGTCTGACTTGGATCATCTTCTGAGATAAGATCAGCTAACTGCTGCCACCTGTTGAAACATGCCAGTATTACTTAATTTTTATGAAATGGGATGTAAAGACCAGCTCAAGAAAGTTCTGAAAACTTTCCATCCAAAAAATGCATTGAAGTCACTTTTTAAATTAGAATTTAAAACAGCAAGAGGGGTAAAAACAGACAGTAGGGCTCAAGAGCAGATAAATTTCCATATTTATAAAGCTAATTTAGAATGAAAATGCATCTACATTTTTTTCTGACCACATGAAAAGAGCTTTCCCCCCCAAAAAAAAAATCCCAAAGAAAAGGAGAAAAACCTTATTTTGTGCTTTGGAGAGAAACAACCTTTCAAGTTACAGCAGTGTTGGTGAACCTTTTCGGCACTGAATGCCGAAACAGGAGCATGTGCACATGTGTGCCAGAAACTGGAAGAGCAGCCCCCCACACACGTGTATGCCAGGCAGTTGCTGGCCAGCGCATCAGCACCCAGAGGAGTAACAGGACATGGCTCACATGCCTGGAGAAATGGCTCTGCATGCCACTTCTGGCACGCCTGCCATAGGTTTGCCGTCACAGGGCTAGAGTGTCTACTTCGTAAGAACACACCAACATTGGTAAACAAACATCCCTTTCCCATTGAAAAGCTCCTTCTCTCAAGTCTCTCTTTAAAATATAAATGCTGTCCTGAAAAAAATGTTTCTCACATGCAATAAATGTGGGTGCAGCACAGAGTCTTCTTGAGGGAAGGACTTTTTAAAGGTTGGCAAGCTTAAGATTTCAAAAGGTGTTTAGAAATGATTTGATCTACTAGGAATAATGGTCAGCTCCATCTCTTGGCAACTCCTCATTGATGTCAGTCTATCCTTTGAAATTTTAATAAGGCAATTTGTTTCATGCCGTGATATAAACATATTCCTTAAGACTATATTATAACTATCTAGTTCAGGATATAGACTGCCTTTCTAGTGACTAGAGAAAATAAGTGTATTCTGAACAGCATAAATTTCCAGCTTTCTAGATAAGAATTCTGGAGGTAATCAACATGTGTTGTTTCTTATAAACTGCTTGATCAGGAAATACAAATTCTCTTGCAGAAATGTTCTTGCTGGATAATCTAGAGTTCTAGACTATGTCCTGTGTTTCCTTAGAAAATATTTTGCTCAAAAGGTGCCTTTGTGGTTTTAGTAGTGAACAGAGAGCAGAATAAGTATAACTTCCATTATTCACATACTTAGAAAATAGCATAATGTTTTAAATTAAAAGACTTTTGCTGATGCTATGTTCAATTAAGCCTTGTTTCCAATAAGATCCCTTTATTGATGGGCCTGCTCTCCCCCTCTCCTGAGAACTATCCTGTCCTGTCCTATCCCATCTATTATTTGTTTAGTATGTATCAAAGGAAAGGGCTAAATAGTACACGACAACTTGAAATGGATGGGAATTGGACACTAATATTCAGGACAATGGAAAACAGGAGGAATGGTGTTGTTTTCATAATTACAAAGCAAAGGGTATATGGAGCCAGTGTCTAACTGATTAGATTTCATGAATGACCCTTCATTATGCTTACTCAAGTTACACCTTCAACTGTTGATGCAGAAGTAGAGGAAGTTGATGAATTTTAGGATCAATTAAATTGACAGAACGTGTGTTGATAGTGTCTGCAGTCTAAAATGGGAATCAAGGAGAAGAGCATAATTAGACGGTTTATCCAAAAAACAGGACTGCAGCAGAAAAAATGATTATCAAGATCTCTTTTTTGTCTGAAATGGTACAAGATTTATTTATTTATATTTAATTTGTCAACAAGTACAAGGAAACAATTAACAGTATAAACATAGACATTGGCACAGAAATTGGCACAATTAAAGATATAAATAAGCAAAACAGCCATAAACACATTGGATGATTACATATTAATGGGCACAGTAGAACAGGGATGGTAGGCATGCCAATGTGCTTATGCATGCACCCTTAAGGACCTCTTAAAAAGCGTGAAAGGTCCACGGTAGACAGTTTAAGGGAAAAAGCATCCATTTTGTTAGCAAAATTAACAACAGGATTAGGTAGGGTGTTCCAGACATTTATAACTCTATTGCAGAAGTCTTATTACCTACAGTCTAGATTAGAGTTATTTATTTATTTATTTATTTATTGTATTGTTTAGATTTATATTTGCAGATGACACCAAACTGGCAGGATTAGCAAACACTCCAGAAGATAGACTCAAATTACAGACGGATCTTGACA
>JANHFP010000338.1:74105-85852 GCA_032468135.1 Calamaria suluensis | reverse complement strand
ATAACATTGCTGAAAAAGTGGCTTACACCGGTTTTTCCACACCTACAACCATTAATAGCAGGTTCCCAAACTTGTCAGCTTTAAGACTTGTGGACGTCAACTCCCAGGGGAGTTGAAGTCCACAAATCCTAAAGCTGACAAATTTGGGAACCTCTGCAATAAGGCATCCCCAAGGTCATGTGACCATAATTCAGATGTCTGGCAACTGACTAACATTTAGGACGATTGCCATATGTGTGGGTCATATGATCCCCTTTTGCAAGCTTTTGACCAACAGAGTCAGTTGGGGAAGCCAGATCCACTTAAAACATCCGCGTTACTAATTTAACAGGTGCAGTGATTCTCTTAACAACCGTGGTAACATGGGGTGGGGGGGCGAGGCTCACTCAGCGAAAGTCTCGCTTAGCAGCATAAACGCTGGGCTCAGTTGTGGTTGTAAGTCAAGTCACTATCTGAACTCTGTTAAAAAACATTGAATATAGGAAAACTAGCTGAGTGATACTTTGGCCACTCAAAGCCCAACTCGCCTGACAGGATTGTTGTGAGGAAAATAGGAGGAGGAAGGTGTGCTTGGCCAAGTTTGGTGCCCTGAATTAATTTTATACAACAATAATAAATGTGGGATATCAAACATACATACATACATACATACATACATACATACATACATACATACATACATACATACATACATACATAATGCATGCTCTGGCTGTGCTAGCCCTTTTTTTTATAACAAGCCACAAATCACCCAAAAAAGTGTTTTGCCTCAGTGCTATCTCCAGCACAATCTTTACGAATATGAAATTGAGGGCTAATGAAATCATTCCTAGATTGGATTAGCAGCTTAGTTCTGGCAGAGATGGGAAGATTTTTTTCTCTGTAAAGAATTAGGGTGATATGATAGTAGTCCCCCCCCTTTTTTTTTTTTGAAGGGCTGCCACAAAGATGAGTGGATCAAGGTATTTTCAAAAGCACCTGAGGGCAAGACAAGAAACAATGGATGGGAACTGATTAAGGAGAGAAGCAACTTGGAAGTTAAGGAGAAACTTCCTAACAGGGAGGACAATTCACCAGTGGAAGGGTTTTGCCTTCAGAAATTGTGGGTGCTTTGGAGGCTTTTAAGAAGAAACTGGACAGTCACTTGTCTGAGATTGTACAGGTTCTGGACTGGAAGACCTCCAAAAGTCCCTTCCAGCTCTGTTCTATTCCAATTTCTTTTTTTTTTTCCTTTCCCTTTCTCTCTTTACTTCCAGAAAAATTGTTTTGGCACCTACTATTGTGAGCTTAAAAGACCTGTTTTCGCAGCAAGATTTCAGCCCAGAGAAAAGACCTGCTTGCAAATCTCACCTGCCTGCTCTGACAGCCATCAAACTTAATGTAGTTTCAATTTAAAGTGATGGATGGCATTTTTAAAGCAATTCAAAAAGCAATGAATTTTACGAGCCTCCATAGCGTGGGCTCATCTGTTTGCTCTTAAATCAGCCTGATGTCAATGGCCTCGCCAAAGGGAGCCTTTTCAGGGCACCCGGGAATTAGGAGCAACCTGTCTTATAAAATTTGGAATAACAGGGTTGGAAGGGACCTTGGGAGGTCTTCTAGTCCAACCCCCTGCGCAGGCAGGAAACCCATAAATATTATTATAACCTTAAGATATTAAAGATCATGATTTAACATTCCTTTGGGGGGGTGAATAAAAGAGCTAGATAATCCACACCCTTGGAGGATGGGTCCACAGTTTCAATCCAGGGTATATTTTGGTATTGTGCAATTGATACTTTCTGGTCTCGCTCTTGAAGTAAATACCAGCAGACCTTCCCACCCTTAAAAAAACCTTCCTCCTTTTTTGAAATGTCCCAATCCTCCCCAGGGGATGCTTACCCTAACCACTAGGCCCCATGGCCCCCAGACATTCCAGAAGACTTGACAAGGCTGGGCTGGGCCTGTTAGTGCTCATCAGGGCTTATAAAGTGATGAAAAAAACCACCCCAGCAGATAGCTGAGAGATAAAACCACAGGAGTCAAGGTCTCTCCTTCTTTTCTCAGCCCCCTCCCTCCAGGACAATGTATCAAAGGGCCTTCAGGCTCCATTATCTTGCTAAATGGGCTGTCAAGCTACCCATTGCTCTTCTCAAGTCCTTGATGGCTCTCCTGGTGGGTTGGTTTCCTGGACTCCTATTTTCTCTTGCCTAGGGGGGCTGCAGACTCCCTCCTTCCCAGCTCACTTCCAAAAGGATCCATCAGCCTCCCCCAACAATGAGGCATTCACACCTCTGCTGCTTTTCTGACAGAGTCTCCTCCCCAAATTTTCCCAACTCTAGTTGTAAACAACCTTCATCCCCTGGCTGGAAAAAAAAATCAAGGTCATTAGATCCTGGAAGAAATCAGGGTCTGCTGTGTACTGATCCATTTTTATTATTTTAATTTTAGTGTGAACCAATGTCCCACCAGAGCTAAGAGACTTGAGTTACGGGAATAGATGATCTTGGTCTTAAGCAAACCAACATCTGGGATTAAGCCCACCTGTTTCTGCAAAGGGACCCAAGCACGTTTATTTGACAGAGTTGTATAATTTACAACTAGATCCAGATAATATATGCAACAGCTTCTTGGATGAGAAGCAAAAGGGGGTGAAGAATCAAGAAAGTCCAGTTTCTTTTTGGAAAACCAGCTTTGGGACAACTATGATCTAGATGTCTTGAGAACCTCCATAGACTTCGGTGTGTGCCCATTGATTGTCATTTGTTTAGGGTTGCATATAGTGCGCAAACTTGGTTGATTCAGTAAATTAAAGGCTAAATCAAACTGAGACGAGCAAATTGTTGCAAAAATTATTTGGATCTTGTTGTACATTATGCATCTGCTAAATAAATGAGTCTGTGCAGAAGCTTCTTGGATGAGAAGCGAAACATTTTCAAGGAGGGGGGGGAAAAAACCCCAAGAAAGTCCAGTTGCCTTTGGGGACAACAAATGCTAAATTACAGAACAGCTACCCTAGATCAAGGATATTGTGCAACCTTGTGTGAATGCAGCTGAGGGATATGAAGGCGGGAATATTTTCACCTTGAGCTGGAAGAAAGGTAGGATATGGCTCTTAAAATAAATATAAAACACCCAAAAGCGCTCAAAGTATTTCCAATATTATTACACAGGTTACACATCTAGATTTACTGCAACATGCAGCTGTATTCACCAACCATGCCAGCTGAACAATATTACAAAACCTGATGTCATGTATGTCTTGAGTTGCCACTCTTCCAGAGTTGCTGGTTGGAGTGAATAGACTCTATTGTTATTCATATGAATGGTGGCTGGAGAAGGACTGGTAGTGGCTGGGGAAAGTAGATGTTGTAATCCCATGCCTCAGGGGGCATGCCAAGGAGGTTAGGTGCTGGCTTAGAAATGTGGAAACTCTGATTTCTATTCTCCTCTTAGCCATGAAAACTGGATGAGTCATTGGATTTGAGCCAATCTCTCCCCCTCCCCTTTTCTCTCCCCTCCCCCCTTCCTTCTTCCCTCTCTCTCCAACTCACCTTACAGGGTGGTAGTTGTTGTTGGGAAAATAGGAAGAGAAAGGAATATTAGGTATTGCCAGGATTCTGGTTTACTTTGTTGCTGTTAGTGGCAAAGTTGTATGGACCTATTTTGACCCCATGGACAACATTCCTCCAGGCCCTCCTGTCCTCCACCATCCTCTGGAGTCCACCTAAGCTCACGCCTACTGCTTCAGTGACTCCATGCAGCCACCTCATTCTCTGTCATCCCCTTCATCTTTGGCCCTCAACCTTCCCCAGCATCAAGTGAGTCCTTCCTTCTCATTAGGTGGCCAAAGTATCCGAGTTTCATCTTCAGGATCTGGCCTCCCAAAGAGCAGTCAGGGTTGATCTCCTCTAGGACTGACCAGTTGGATCTCCTTGCAGTCCAAGGGACTCGCTGGAGTCTTCTGCAGCACCAAAGTTCAAAGGCTTCAATTCTTTGGCATTCAGCCTTTTTTATGGTCCAACTTTCACAACCATACATTGCAACTGGGAAAACCATAGCTTTGACTATATGCACGTTTGTTGGCAGGGTGATGTCTCTGCTTTTTAGAATGCTGCCTCGATTTGCCATAGCTTTCCTCCCCAGGAGCAATTAAAATGTCTTTTAATTTCTTGGCTGTAGTTCCCATCTGCAGTGATCTTGGAGCCCAGGAAAATAAAATCTGTCACTATCTCCATTTCTTCCCCATCAATTTGCAAGGAATTGAGAGGACTGGATGCCATGATCTTAGTTTTCTTAATGTTGAGTTTCAAGCCTTCTCCTTCTTCACCCTCATCAAGAAGCTCTTTAGTTCCTCTTCACTTTCTGCCATTAGAGTGGTATCATCTGCATATATGAGGTTGATTTACTTATAAAGTAATAAAGATGGGATCTAATTAATTGGGAAGGTTGCCAACGTCTTATGGTGTTGAATCAAGTTGAATCAAGTAATAGCAAAAAATATAGAATATATCAGGGTGAGGCGTTAATTATAAAAATGATCATTTTGCATCCCAATCTCAAGTTAACATATAAGACTGAACAAAAAATATGTAAGCATGGGTTTTCCTCATCTTTTGATGTATTAGCAGATCTTGCTTCCAGCCATAACAACAAGTCAGTCCAGAATCTTAGGACACTGGATTGGAGAATGACTTGAGTAGTTTTTTTCCCAACCTCAGTGAGGTTAAGATGTGTGGACTTCAATTCCCAGAATTCCCCAGCCAGCCAGTCCACACAATCTTAGTGGTTGAGAAATGTTGAACTACAGTTTTAATGTTTAACCAATGCATGGGAGTTCGGTTCTTTCTTTATAAGAAGTATTATGTAGAAATAAGGTCAAAAAAACCCTGTCATTATAAGGTGATGTAGGGGTTTTTTTGGGGTTTTTTTTTTAAAAAAGGGAGGCTTATCTTGATTTTCCCCCCATACTTTTGATGCATTAGAACAGGGCTATGCAAGCTTGGCAACTTTTAAGACTTATGGACTTCAACTCCCAGAATTCCCCAGCCAGCAAATTCGCTATGAACACATACAATGCAGGCTACATCCATGTATTTTGAAACAAAATTGCGTACTTTAGTCATCATTTCATGGCAATATTTTTGATAATTTTATGCACAGGTTACAACAAATGTTATGAGTTGGAATACTATCTCTCTCCCTTTCCCTCTCCCTCCCTCCCTCCCTCTCTCTCACCCATCCACCCGCACACTTCTTCCTCTCATTCTTATGTTTGAGTGACTGCTTCAGTCAAATATTATTTGGGTTAATATTTCATATTAAGCCACAGTTTGATTAACTGAAATGAATAAGCAATAATAATGTAGGATCCCACATACTGTACATGTAACTATGTTGCAGTCTAGAATGGCTAAGTTCACATGATATAGTAAATCAAAATTAAATCACATTATAACTTATAATAATATGTGTGAACCCAGACTGTATATTAAGGTCTATTGAAATAAATACAAAATTATAGCAAACATTTTCTTATTAACTACTACTATGGTCTCATGAGGTTGATGGAAAGTCCAAACAACTACTTCTATTAAGGCTTGGAATTTTGAAGGATTCCAAATAGACCTTTTTTGTTTTCTTTTTTGACTTAATGGAAGAGGATTAAATTCCATTGGACTAAACCAGACTAAAAAATAAAAAAATATCTGAAAAGAAAGCATCGACAAACCACTTCTATACTATTTTTTTTAGAAAAGTACATTACTATTAACTCAGTGGAGACTTGAGATTTATCTAAGCTAGGAACAAAAAATAAAAATACTTATTCTTTGATTACGTTTGTTAATTTAAGTAGTTTGTTAATTTAAGTAGTTATTATATACAACATAGTTATGCATACTGCAAAAACAAATCATGTATATTGTATTTTGTAGAACTTGATATGTGGCAGTTATTTTTTCTAGGTTGCTATAACGAAAAATACATTTGGAAGGACTGAAAACTAAATTTATCCATAAAATGTTTCCATTTCTGATCAGATTTTAATCATTTGTAAACTCAAGAATTTTTAGTGGATTTCTATTACTGTGGCTCCAATTCAATAAAATATCCTCCCTAAGGATATTCTTAATGCATGAAACTTTAATTTTACTGATTAAACTTTGATTTTTAATTTAATGTTTGCTGACTTAGAATCATTTGAATTAAGCAATAAATTATATAACACCAGCTACAAATTTTATTCCACTTTTTAATATTTCTGTGATATATTTTATGATAGGGAAAGGCCATAATTCCATAACAGAGCAGGCACTCTTCATATAAAAAAAATTGGGTTCAATCCTTGTCTTCTTCAGAATTGGATGGGAAGAATTAATGCTTCAACACCTAGGAAGCCACTGCCAAATAGACAAACAGTACAGAACTGGATGGGACAGTTATTGGCCTCAGCTAAAAACAGCTTATTTTGTTCTCTGTATTGTTTAATGTTTTTGTTAGCTGATTTCCACTATGAAGGAACATTTGATCTTGCACATTTAAAAATGAAAGAGAGCTATTTTCCCCCAAAAAAGTGGGGTTATAATAGTTAATAATCATGATATTTTGGGAGACAGCATGAAACAGCAAACATGGTGACTCTGTATCTGGCAGTGAAATTCTGATCCTCACAAGTCACTTCTGTTTTCTGGGCAGTCCATAAGGTTTGGACATATAAATTAGATTTTTTTTCTTTTGCTTAAAAAAAGGGAACAAAGCAGAAGTTCTAAGGATTAGATTACTTTGCCCAAATTCCATATTTGGAAATCAGCAGTACAATTTGCTGTTAAACCAAAACTGACTGCCTACGCAAACCTACAAGGATCTGAGTCAGAATTAAAATGCCACATTTTAGTATGAAAGAAGGATGTGCCTTAAATATCCTCCTGAACAGTGTCTTAGTATGGAACAGCTACAGCATCTTTACCATAGTCTGTGGGTTAGAGGGCAAAAAGGCACAGTTGGAAATGTTGCATTGTTTCCTTTCCAGCTGCCTCAGACACCTAGAGGGATTGTTCCATTACTGTAATGTCAAAACTTCATTAGGGTAGGTCTGACAATACTATGTGCCAAATTTTGAGGAGTGGACAGTATGTGTGTATGAATCTGAGATACATATTTGTGATTTAAGGAATATTGTGGTACTATTAAAAATGTTATTTCCCCTGTCCTAAAAAAACAATATATCCAGATTAGCTTTTATCTCTCTATAACACTTTACTTCCTAATGATAATGAGAAAGAAATAGGTAAAAAACCTGACATTATCTACACCTGCTTATCAATTCTAACTAAACACATTTACTTGGCAACTAATTCCTCCCACTGATTTCATTACACTTACTATTACAGAAGTGCCTGTAAGATCCCAACCTCAGTCTAACTTTAACATTTCTACATTGAGAAGTGAATTTATAACAGAAACCATCAACCACAATGCAAAGTATCCAGACCTGGAAAGCTTGCATCCAAAGTATGTCTTTTTTTCATCACACTGCTTACAGCAAATTGATATCATTTCCTATCAACCCTTGGAGGTTCTTCACATCACATGCTCTCACCGTTTGTGTCACATCCAGGATTTGTTTACATTTCCCACAATCAGGATGCACAACTGAGTACTGGAAAACAATGGAAGACTAGAATTTTGTGTACAAAATTAATAAAAATAATAATAATAATGAACAAAAATGCCATACACAGTCCAAACATCTGACTGCTTGTGCAACCAACCATAACAAAATGAGGACATATAGGGAAAGTGGGAAATCCATATCTATGTTTCTTCCCCCATGCACTCATGAAGGACATTCCATATGCTTCTAAGAGAGGCCTGAATTCAAATAAAAAGATAGAATGAAAGAAATAGTTAATATGCTTCTGAAACAACAAATAACAATATTGATCATTCACAAATTGCTTTCATGATTTTCTTCTGTCTCTACGGTCACTGGGGGGAGCCCCCCATTGTCATTCAGTCGTTTTGCTCTGTAAGTTTCATAATGGATGTTGTGAGTGACTTCTTTTAGGTCTTGAAGGTGGGTCCTAAAGAACAAGTGAAAAAAGGTGAAATAAGAGAAAAAGTGTATCCTGTTACAATACAAATACAAGAGCACATATGTTCCTATTTAGTTATTTATTTAATACGGCAAATGGTCAAAATTCTCCAACAATATTAGCTTTTATACTTAAATTGTTTAAAGACTATTTTCCTGCATTTTCATTACAGGATTGTAATATTGTACATGATTGATAAATTTTTGTAACCCTTTTTAGAACTGTAACCATAACTCTGTAAGGCATTATCACATCTTGTGGCAGAACATTTCTTAAGTGTCTATTATTCAAATAAGAATTTTGTTTGTTGTAAGTTAGTCCTATATTGTACTCATGAAAAATCTAGCCAGCCTAATGACCTATAAACAATAGGGAGCAACTGAGAAAAAAGAAATATTTACAGCTCTCCTTTTTATTACTTCATTTGTTCCCATTTTATGCAAAGTGGGAGGATATTGGCAAGTTTTTTGTTGGAAATGTAGTATTTGAGGTATGAAAGATCATTTAACTGTTCAAAGTTACAGTTGACCTCCCCAAAGATTTTAATGCTATAGTATGGCAATAGGGTTTTTTCAGTTTATTTCAGTAAATTATTCCAGTTGAATAGGCCACACTTGTAAAAGTCATTCTCACCTAATGACAAAATCTCGTAGTAGAGCAAATTCACAATGGTTGAGATTTTCCACTGTAAATAAAGGAAATTACAATGATCACACCTTAGATAAGAATACAGTAATAGAATCACAAAACTGAATGGAAATCTTAAAAGCCAATCCTTGCCTGAAGCAGTACTAATGTAAGATGATATCTTGCCATTCTTAGGTCTCTCACATATCTTTGAATAGTAGTGGATTCCATAAAACATTTCACAAGAATTCCTTAGGAGAAGGAATGGCACAACCTAGGGGCAGAGTTGGAATCTTTTCAAACTATAATTACTACATAGCCACAAGTGAACTAAATTCAAGCCCCCCTTTAAGTGCTATTGACTTTTACCTAATTCTAACCAGGTGCTCACTGTTAGTTGATAAGATTCTCATGCATAGGTTTTTAGCAATAAATCAGCTTAATTGAACCTTCTCAAGTGACCTGGTCTTTCACGCCTGTCAGGATTGGATCTAAAACAAAAATACCCCTCCCCAGAAGACTAGGAAAAGAATGCTTTTCCCACCAACTTTTTTGAAAGAAAAGTTTATCAAAACCTTTTTCTGATGATTGGGGAAACCACCTTAATAATATGGGCTGCTGTGCAAAAGGCTGCAAAAATATCCTGAAAGCAAGTGGAGCAGAGATTTGTGAGGAGAAATTTGCCTTCACTTGTCTCTTTCCACATTATTTTCTCACTCATTCTTTAAACAACTCTCATTTATTACAAATTATTTTATGTCAATTCAGTTACATGGTTTTAAGAGATTTATAAACTAGCATATGAACACAAAGCAAAAATCCACTAAGCATAAAAAGTTTAACATATCAGAAATTACAATCAACATTAATACTCCAGTAAAAACATGCTGTTAATATATCATCAAAACAAAAAAAGTAAACTGTTCAGGTACCAGTTCTCATTTTGTGTCCTAATTCAGACTGAAAGAGACACATTTTTAAAAGCTTCCCAAATGTTAGAATTTACCATATATTATCCTTCCTAGTGCTTAAAACATTTAAAAGTTAATATCAAGCTATTATTCATTAACAGATTTTCCTTGCATATTTAAAATTAAAAACTGATCTAATGAGATTCCTCTTTTTCCTGTTCACCTCCCACCATTTATTTACAGAAAATTCACCCTTGAAAATAACTGCTGTATTTTCCTATTTTATGATTCAGTATTTAGAGTAAGTGCCCCTCAATGTATTCATCCAAATCATGAATAACTAATGAATCCAATTTAATATGTTGGGGAAGATAGTGTACATTTGTAGGTCAATTGACGTTTTGTGAAGAATCTTCACAAAAAATGCAACTGGTACCATTTGCAGACTTTCTGCTACCATTAGCATTTGTGACATCTAAAATTAGTGACATCTAATTAAGAAATTGCAGAATAATTATTTATGTACCTTCAATTACTCCCCAAGGTGTTTTTCTCCCTAAGACTCTTTTCCCATTCACTTGATACTCTTTGTCACTGCCCACCACAGCAAATGGCATACTTTCCTGCTGAAAATACACATAGAAATTAAATTGCTTCTTTCTAGTATAAGTAAGGATGATTTTATTATTTGTTTGTTTGCTTGTATCCCACCTTTATTACTTTTACAAATAACATATCCAACCTCCTATTTTCCTCTCAAGAAAAACCCTGTGAGGTACTATGTTGCGCCAAGAGAGAGACTGGCCCAAAATCACCCAGCTGGCTTTCATGACTAAGTCAAGATTTGGTTCTTTCCTTTTCACCTTTATATCACATGTATCTTTATAGAATAATATGCATTTGCGAGCTGTCGTTGCTAATTTCTCTCTCTGTACAATATAGCTATACATAGTAAATGCAATGTATAATGGAAAATACATTTGAACACTAATGACTCCTTTAAGCAGCTTAAGAAATAAAAAGGTAGCACATAAGTACGTATGTCTAAACTAATAATAATTAAGTTTGTAAAATGTATTTAAAAATTATATTCCATCACTAAATGTATAAGTTTCAAATGTATGTAAGGATAAAAATTTCTTACATTCCAATTTTGATTTCAGTCTCTAAAAGCTACATATGATCTAATTTTAATCTCTAGTAGAAATAAGAGTTTATAAAAATCTAATGCTTATATTTTATCAATAACTACACAAACCCATATATGTAAGGTTAAACTACCTCAGAACCTACTAAAAAGGTCAATTGGAATTATAAATGTCGCACCCTGATTTTGTCATTCTCTGCTTTGTCTTCAAGGTCTTCATCAAACTCTTTCTGGGGATAAAATTCAATTCCGTTGACTTCTAGTTCCTTACGGACCTGGTTAAAAAAAATCAGGCTGAAAAGTCTATGCAAGCAGATAGCATTTCTTATCCAATCCAGAAAAATATCTGGATTGTGTAGTTTGCTAGATGCTTTCCCAAGGGAGACTCACCCTCTGTTTGAACTCAATCTTTTCTTCCAGAGTCATGGTGTCTGCCTTGGCAATAACTGGAATAATATTTACCATTTTGCTCAGATGTTTCATAAATTCCATATCCAAAGGTCGCAAACTGCAAGAAGAAGATGATTAGACAATTATAACCATCTTTACTATGGAAAAGCACCTTAATAATTTAATAATAATTAATAAAATGAATTCCTCTAATGTATTCAGCTCCAGTTTGGAAGGGGGGTGGATAAGATACAGGAAACTAGCTTATCTGTGACTCCAGACCCTTTCCTATTAATTTATGGTCATCAGGAACACACTTTGACTGGGAGAGAAATAAAATAAAATAAATTCTAAGTATAAACACTTCAAGGAATAGAAAATAAGCAAGAGAAAACCTGAGGCACCTTGAGGTAAAGTGCTAAATATGAAGGTTACATAAGTGCCTGTTTTGCCAAGTACAACTCTTGTTGGCAATCATAACTGATATCCTCTTTATCCTCTTTTCCCAAAATAAGACACTCCCTGATAATAAGCCTAGTTGGGCTTTTGAACACATGGCAATAAGGCCAAATGCTTATTTCCGGGTTCATAAAAAAT
>JANHFP010000338.1:28351-47407 GCA_032468135.1 Calamaria suluensis | reverse complement strand
TTTTCATCTAAATCCCAACATCTCCACTTTTTCTTTATTTTTGGCCACTCTGTGTGTCATAGGTGAATACCGATTCCAATATTTTGGGGAAGGAACAAGGAGTATGCCCACCCTATCTGATCTGATAGGAAGGATAGATACCCTTAGGGAAAAGTGGTCCACAGATAACATGGTCCACTGCACATAGGCCTTTAAAAATGATGAGCTTGAATTGCACCTGGGAAAAAAATAGAAGCTTGCACAACAGATTGTTACATTGGCAAACTATTACTGTGTGCACTACCACATTCTGGACTAGTTGAAGTTTCTATATGTCTTCATAGGGAAGACACATGTAGATGGGAGGTGACCAAGGCATGATAAGGCCTGTCAGTTAAGGAAAGGACACCATTTTTTTGGGGGGGGGGTTGTCTTCTGTAATACAATGAAATTAAATTTGGCATAAAATAATCTTTTTTCTGTTAAACCCAAGTAACTTACCTTGAAAAGCTGACTTTTTCCTCCCTCTAAGATCTTACTTTAGAACTTTTTCTATTCCTAAGAAGAAAAATAATATATCAGAATAAATTATACAGATATGTATATTTGTCCCTTACAAATGATCAATATTTCAAAATAGATTTACCGATTATATAAAGCACTTTTTTATTCCTCCTTTCAGTCTTGTTACAATATCCAGAATAAAAACCCAGCTGTAACAGCAATGTTCTGTAGCCTGCTGCTCCTGATATATAGAACTAAAACATGTTCTCTTCCTTGATCTGGTTTAATGTTGGAATCCACATATATTTTGGTATTGGGCATTGGGTGACTTCAGTCTCAGTGCTTCCTACCTGGGGAATTTCCAGGTCTACATGCTGACAATAATCTTCTCCCAAGCAATCTTTGGTCCCAACCTTTGCAGGTAGTCATACATTAGATGTTTTGTTCATCTTCTTGGAGCAGTTGTGTGATGATCTGAATATGGAGGAGATTACTTCTAACTCACTGTCTTGGCCAAATTCACTTCCTAGTTTAACTGAGATTTTCTGTCATTTCTCCACAGAATATGAAAATTTTGATTTATAAAACCCTATATGTCTTGGCACCTCTGTATCTTCAGGATCCCTTTCTAATAAGTGGTGAGCCTTTGGATGAAATCATCTCTGGAGAAGCTGCTAGTCAGACCCCATTTCCATGAGGTGAAGAAGCTGAAGCCAGAAGGTGCTGCTTTTCACTCATGACAAGTTAGCTTAAAGCAAAGCTGGCTGCTCCTGGAAGATAATGAAACCCATAATTTACTAGAGAAAGTTTTTAGAGTGATTGTGCACCATCTGGAACGGAATTTTGTCTCTAGCTTATTTGGTATTAGATATCAATTGTGACTTTTGGCTATACCAAAATATATATTATATGACTTTATATATTATATGACTTTATGTTTATTTTATTTTTTAAACAAAATGTTTTGAAATAAAATAATTCAATTGTCAGCTATTTTGACAATTTCATTGTTATAGATCCTAATGCTCCAATTACAGACACATGATGATGATTAATTTTACTTATGAGCTACCTTTTTTTTCCAAAAATGTGATATTTCTTCCACCAGCTTTTCCCCACCACAATAACCTTGAGAGAAAGGCTGGACTAAGAGATACTACGGGTCTCAAATCAACTAATAATATTTTCTTATTAAAGGTGACTTGATTGAAGGTCTCTATCCACTTTGTGCATCATTTTTTTAATTTGTAAACCCAAGAGCAAAATTTATGCATTTTTTAAGAATCATAGAAATACAGAACTGATAGTGATCTTCAAGGTCATTGGATCCAAAGCTCTTAGTGCAGCAATCTATTAAAGCATATCCAACAGCTATTTAATCTCTGGCCAAGCACATTCAATGAACAGAAAAAATACAACTTCAGAGTAATTTTTGCTTTTAAACTGTTTGTACCATTAGGAAGGGTTTTTGTTATTAATGTTTTTTATGTTCATCTGGAATCTGCCTTTCTTAAATCTTTTACTTGATGTTCTGCATTCTGGAATTAGAACAAATTTTCTGTGTATCTTTTTAAGTTTGGTTTTTCTCAAGGCTGAATGTTTCCAGTTCAGTTAATTTCTCTTCACAATTTCTAGGCTCCTTAACATTCTCTTCTCTGAACCTGTTCCAATTTGTCTGAATTATTTTTAAGTGCCCAGAATTAGGCATAAAACTCATGCTGTGGTTAAACCAATATTTTAATCAATATAAGTGGTTTGGGGAAAAAATAATAGTTTGAATCTTTGGCTAAGATACAATAAAATATATAAGTTTGATAATAGATAATTGTATTGTTTTTCTGTTTTAATTCAGGCTGTAAACCGCCCCGAGTCTACGGAGAGGGGCGGTATATAAATTTAATAAAATAAATAAATAAAATAAATAGAGGAATATTATTCACAATCCTACAAATTTGTAATTTTCTAGGAATGTAAGAAATGTAGAAATGTTCAGATTGAACAAGAAAAAATGAACTTGGACCTCATTTAAATCTCTGTATGCTATTAAATGTCTTGCTATATTAAAAATATCTTCAGGGAGACATATTTGATTAATTTTATCATGTGCTAAATTCAGTCAAAGATAATTTTCTAACCAAAAGGTCCACCTATGGTCAAGTAGTCAACTATTCTGGGAAAATCCATACTTTTAGCCAACAGAACTGAATATTCCAGAGCCCCAAAGTTCTGTCTTCCTTCCAGAAATAACAAATGCAAAACATGATGATGTGACAATCACAAAGTATTTACCGTGACATTACAGTGCAAACTCTGGCCTTTTATATTGCATTGTGAGATTGGATGAAAATATTTGTATAATGGCATTGGATGAAAATCATGTAGTCTGTGCCTTGTGGTGATGCAAGTTTCATCATGTATTCCTCCCTTGCCCCATTCACAGAAAACTGTGTTCCCCTTGTAGTGATGTCAGAGAAATAAAATAGAGAAGCTTATATTCCTACAAATCACTGGTTTTGAGAAACTCTTGGTTGTGCCAGAGACATAATGTAAATAAATTAGAAAGCAATTTTCATGTTTTCCCAGATACAATCAAAATCCTGTCCTAAAAGGCTTTTTTTTAAATAACCCAACAGGATAAAAATATGGAGAGCAATTTAAAAATTGCTATAAACAAACACCAGAAAAAGGAACTTAATTCCAGAGCTTTATAGTGCTGTGGTAACTCATTCTGATACTTTTTAAAAATTACTTTGTAATCCACTTTACATCTGCCCTCTCTTTAGACCAATCCTGCGAGACCTTTATGGAAAAAATTAAATCTTTTCTTTCAGATATTACTTTAAATTTTCATGCCAATGCCTTTGAATTATGTATCCTTTTGCTCTTTTTCTATTTTTGACTTTGCATTTCAATTCGTTTTGCATTTTGAACTGAATTACTGTTTCATCAACTAAATTAATTACAATTTAGTCTCATTTAAGTATTACCTAAAGAAATCACTGGTATACTTTAATTCTGTGTGCTTTATGTACAGTATGTCACTAAAAAATTTAACTGAAAGAAATTGCTGCATGCATGACAATGGATTATCATTTGATAATAGAATATAATTAGAAGATCCTTCAGTGAATGAATCCTAAAAGAGGTAATCTATAGTTCAAATCAAGTTCTTGAACACAACTGGCAATACTAGAAAACTAAGACTCAACTAACCTCATAGCAAAAATAATAGAACCAAAGAACCAACTGAAGGAAATCCTCTACATAGCAAGCACATTTGACCATAAATATTTCAAAATCATGCTTGTAATGGAAATAATTAAAAAATAACAAGAAGCTGCTTGCAATTGTTGTCCAGCTGAGAATAGCTATTAAGACCAAAACAGAATATTATCCATTGTGTCTAATTATTATCTAATGATCTACATTTAAAGATCTACATTTTGCAATATGAAAATCATACCTGCTTCTAGATTATTATTACTATCCCATTTCTATACAGAATTCACAAATATTACTGAGTAAACTATTATTTCCCTAAAATATATAGATTAGAAAATTATTAAGACTTCAGTTCTATACATGCTTACCTGGGAACAGGGGGTATTTTTCAACACTCACTATAGAAGAAAACAAAATAAAACAATGCAGGGATTATTAGCATTAAATATATCTGAAAGAGAGCAATTCATTTAGGAATTACTGTAAATTTGTTTACTCTTCAGCCTATTGCATAATCCTCCTCATTTCTATCCGTCTCCCAATATGATGTCTGGATCTCAACATATCTATACTGTGAGATTTTTTTCTGCTGGCTTATGAAATGACAAGTATGTTTAACTGGCTCTTATGAATCTAAAAGTAGACCTTGCCTGCATATTTGTGTTTTACAAACATATGGTCACAAAATAAAACATTGGATAAAATCATTCTAATCCCTACTCTACTATGAATAACCGGATTTACATTCATTGTTGATGTCTCAAACTGGTGGTGTATCTAAGAAATGTCACCTCTGCAGAATTCAAGCTCAATGGAAGTTCTAAAACACTTGAAGTCATGTACCACAAAATAAAGATATTTCATCTTATTTTGCCACTTTTATGCATTCAGAAGTAGGTTCGGAATTAGCACAGCACACAGAACTCACAATTTTTTTAAAAAAAACACGATCAAAGACTAGTTAAGGGCTACCAAGTAAAACCTGTGTACATGTATCCCCACAGAAATGACACAAAAAATGCACCACCTACCTCAATCCATGCTTACTTCAGGAGATCACAGCTGCTAAGCAAGCTATTCTAGTACCAGGCAGCTTTGGAAGGCCAGTCACTCTGTGCTGTGCAGTCAGATGACAAGGCAAAGGGCTTCTTCAACCAAGGCAGCCGGAGTCCTCCAAGTGCCAGAGCAGATTGGTCCAGACTGAAAACAGATGGAGCTGCACTTGCTCTGCATGCAGCATGCTGATGCATGCGGTTGTGAATCATACACTCAAGCTCTCTGCTTGATCATCTGCTGTTGCCCAAGGACACTCCCCCATTTTCCCCACCCCACCCCCAATAGATGCACGTTACACTCTGGACCAGTTTGGCATCTTTCCATCCTGCTCTCTTTCGAGAGCGGGCCTCCTCCTTTTTCACCTTCACAAAAGAGGCAACATTGTCCCCAGCCAATCAAAATGCTGAAGCAAATGAGGACTATCAAGGGTTGTCATAGCAACAAGCCCAGAGAGCTCTTCTCTGCATGTGATACAAAGGATCAGGGGAAAGAAAGAGGTTGAGAGATGCTCTAAGCTTTGGAAGATAATTTTCAACTTGACAGATGCTTTCAAATGGAGCAGCATTGCTAAAACACATTGACTCCCACCTCAAGCACCACATTCAGGCAAAAGCCAAGCTTTTTCTGCAGAGCAATAATAGCCTTTCCCATGCATGTTGGAACATATTGGTAGGGTGAACTCAAACTCAGGACCACAGAAAGGGAATTCAAAGCAAAGATCACACTTAGTATCTATTCTAAATATTAAGGTTCCTCAGACTCTTGGATTCAATTGTGCTTTGGAGCACTTGGCACTACAAACAGGGCACTGCAACTTTGAAAGGCAGTCTTCTAACACAAGGAATATTGTACATTTGACTAGTACTTATTGTGGGGAGGGACTATATCCACACTTAGAAATGCTTTTTGGAAATTGACTTTACACCCTACACAGACCTTCTCAGCATACATTGTCATTTAGTGGAAAACAATCTTGTAGCAATACTGTTAATGTATCAACATTAGCACATAATAGATACAAACTTAAAGTGAATCGCTCCAGACTGGATTGCAGAAAATACGATTTCAGCAACAAAGTGGTCAATGCCTGGAATGCACTACCAGACTCTGTGGTTTTCTTCCAAAAAAATTAATCTAAAACTGGCTTTTGTTGACCTCATCCCATTCCTAAGAGGTCTGTAAGGGGCGTGCATAAGAGCACCAGTGTGCCTACCGTCCCTGTCCTAATGTTCACTTTAAATTGTATTCATTTTATGTATTCAATTCATGCTTGTATTGATATATATATATTATCTAATATGTACTCAACAAATAAATAAAATAGATAAACTTGAATTTGTTAATCTTACCAAATATTTTTGAGTACATGGACTATATACAGTATATGGATTGTAAAAGTTGTTCCAGAATCAGTTAAATATTTTAAAAATATTGCTTTTATCCTCTTAAACTCTCATTAGTTTTCTGTAATATACTTTTGTTTGTTTTTAAAGACAAGCACTCTAATTATAATAGTTTGTGAGATATAGCATCACAGTGATTGGCTTCAGAGTTTCAAATTTTGGAGTGGTAGTACTGTTGCAATTAAGGATGTATTGTTGTTCCTTTGGGAGATTTAGAGAAGCTAAAATCTATCATCTTCATATTCCATTGGTTTGCCCCAAATCTCCACAATATACAATAAAAAGCAACTTAATATTAAAACAGCAATATTGCAAAATTATATTTGATATTTATCTTTGCTTACCATAGGTCTTGAGATCCAGTGTGATGTAGTGATTAAGGCATTAGGCTTGAAACCAGGAGACTGTAAATTCTAATCCCACCTTGGCACGAAGGCAACTTGGGTAGTACCTTTCTCTCAACCTTAGAAAGGAGACAATGGCTAACCACTTTTGAAAAAAACTTGCCAAGGAAACTGCAGGCACTTTTCCAGGCACTGTCTGAGAATTGGATACAATTGAACTGAAGGGGGGAAAAGCAGTGGTGAAATCTGTTTGTTTGTTTTTTACTACCAGTTCTGTGGTCATGGCTTGGTGGGCATGGTGTGGATTGATGGGAGTTGATTGGCGGGCATGGCAGAAGGATACTGCAAAATCTCCATTCTCTCCCTACCCTGGGGCCAGCCAGAGGTGGTATTTCTCAGTTCTCTGAACTGCTCAAAATTTCCACTACCAGTTCTCCAGAACCTGCTGGATTTCACCCCTGGGAAAAAGCCTTAATATTTTGAATCATGTCCCCAAAATTAGGAAAAGATTAGAATAATCTTCAAGGCTATATGCCTAGTGGACAGTTACCTTCAGGCATGAAATCTTTATAGTTATTGGACAACCACTCCTTTCATTCTGCTGATGATAGAATAGAGGAAATATATTTTTTCCAAATGAAAGCACACTGGCCAGATCACCTTGAGACTGAATTTGTATTGAAAACTCTGACAGTCATTATCTGGTGTTTGACAGTTTTTGTCTGTGAAGCATTTCAGTAAAGTAAACATCTTTTTCCTCCATTTGTAAATCTAATTTTAATTGTGTCTTTTAAAACTATTGTTAATGGTATTGTATAGGGTTGCATGTATGGGGACAGTTGTACATTCCTTTAAGGTTCAATTAATAAGAGATAGTTTGAGGTCACCAAGAAAGATAAGAGGGTGTGGGCAGGAAGCAGCCCACGTTAGTAGTGAAGTTAGCTTGTTTGTATGTATGAAGTCATAATCGGGCTCTGTAACATAGTAAGAAGTGAAATGTGGTATTTAGGGACAGCTCGCAGATGATGATCTCAGGAAGAGCAATCTCCTGTGTAACTTGAAATTTTTTTAGATTTTGGGATTTTTTATAGAAGATAGCAACATCATCCCCTCTATGAATTTCACGATTGGACTGGTAAACATGATAGTCACTTACTGTGGTAATGGAGTCTGGGAGAGATGCATTCCGCTACGTCTTGCAGACAAATATAATGTCAAATATGAGCGCCAAAGAATTGAGGCCTTTGAACTTTGGAGAAGACTCCTGCAAGTCCCTTGGACTGCAAGGCAATCAAACCGGTCAGTCCTAGAGGGGATCAACCCTGACTGCTCTTTGAAAGGCCAGATTCTGAAGATGAAACTCAAATACTTTTGCCACCTAATGAGAAGGAAGGACTCACTGGAGAAGAACATAATGCTGGGAAAGATTCAGGGCAAATGAAGAAGGGGACGACAGAGAACGAGGAGTCACTGAAGTAGTACGTGTGAGCTTAGGGGGACTCCAAAGGATGGTGGAGGACAGGAAGGCCTGAAGGAATGTTATCCATGGGTCGCGATGGATTGGACACGACTTCGCAACTAACAACAACAACAGCTGTATTTAGTAAGAGGGGGAATTCTGGCATTTTGTCTGCGAGACTTCTTGCGTTAAGTAGCTTGCAATTAAGGTCTGTAATGGTGGATCTTGAGCCAGTTAGGGGCGTGCATGCCTCGTATTGGTTGTTGGGGTAGTGGTTGTTGGGCCGTGGGATGTTGGTCTTAATTTTGATACAGTCAGTGCTGTAGTCAATGTATATGTCAGTCTCTCTTTGGTCTTGACGTCTTTTGAGTTCAGAGCGGAGTTCACGGTAGCGGGCACATTGTAGTATAGATAGGTCAGACCATGAGCAAAGTTTGTTATGGCTGGTATTGCTTTTGGTGATTGAGTTAATAATTAATGAATTTATGAATTTGCAGTTGCTGGATTCATTCTTGCAAATGACTCTGCAGAGCTGTACTTGAACTCAGAGGAAATATTGATGATTTAATCAGGGGAGATGGTTGATGTCTGACAGTTGCTGATGATGTTGTGAACCTTTGTAGTATCATCAGATTCATTGGTCTCAAGACCAAATAATGTAGCATTGGGACATTTTTGTTCATGTTCAATGGCATCTGTGATGAGTATGGAGATATTATTTGTTGGGTTGGTGGCTGTTTGTGGTTGTATCAGGACTTGCTAAACTGGGTGTAGGCGTTGCCAGTGTGTGATGTATCTGGCCCGCAGGCAAGGAGTTTGACAGCCCTTATCTAGTCCAACTCTCTGAAATGTTCAGAGAAATCAATTAAACCATCTCAAGAGACGGCTGTCCGGTCGTCTTAAAAACTTCCAGAAATAGAGAATCCACAGCCTTTATAGACTGTGGTTCTGTGGTTGTTCTGTGATTTTATAGATCTTACTGCCTTGCAGTTTGTTCTTATTGCAAATGAAATCTAGATAGCTGCAACTTACATTCATTACTTCCTGTCCTAGTTTCTGTGCAAATGGAAAATATTTCATGACCATCTTCTCTTTGGTACCTTTTCATGTACTGGTACTTGAACTGTCCCAATGTGAGATAGGTTGCTATATAAACTTACTCAATAGCAAACAAACAACACTATTATTTCTCCTGTCTTCTTTTCTCTGATTGAACTTCCCAGGGTCCTTCAATTTGTCTTCAAGTCCCTGTATCATTTCCATTGAACCTGTTCTGTCAATATCCTTCTTCCACAGTAAACCAGGGGCAATCACACCAATGCAGACTAAGGTAGAATAAAGATGTTACATATTTTTCATACAGTGCTTCTGTGTGAGTTCTCATAAAACCCGGTCCATACTGCTGACTTATATTCAGATTGCTGTCAATGATCACATTAAAGTGGTCCAATATAGGGCTTCCAAGACTTAAATCCCCTGTCTTATATGTCAGAGAATTATGATTATGAAATGTGTTTGAATTATGTTATTTTTAATACTCTAAAGTATACCAAATTAGGACTTTTTAAGTCTCCTAAGTAGGTCAAAGGAAACAGTCAGAGGCACACAGAAATGTTTCTTCCCTAACATAACGTATCCTAGCAACGTCTTCCAACATCTCCATACAGTGCAGAACAGATAATTTGTAGGATGGTTGTTCTTGCCCAGGAAGCCCATTATAGGCTGTTATATATTTAAAAAGGAGATGGAAGAGAACCAGATACACTTATTGAGCATGTCTATAAATGCAAACTAAATGAAATTAAGTCAAAGGACTTCGTCATTAGCATCCAGATATAAACATTAAAGAAACACACTTCTGTCAAAAGAGAATATTTGTAGCTCAGTTGAGGAATCGGTGAGCTTGGTTGTTTCCTTGTAACATCACTGATGATGTTACCTAGTTTGGGTAATGAAATGTCTGCTAGAAAAGAACCAAACTCAGAGAGCATCAAGAAGCCCTCATAAACACTCTTGTCCCCTGGTCTTGCTTGCAGTCTTCCCAAAGCAATCTGACTTGCCATTGCTGCTACCAATAGTGGCTATACTAATGCACTAGAACAAATCTACTGTTTTTTAATGGAAAACCAAGTCTAGGAAGATATATAGGAAAGCTGTGGAAAGGTTTGACTTACTCTCAGTCCGCCTGTTCTTCCTATCTAGTAGTCTCTGCTTTCATTTAACTACTCAATCCAGTAAATCTTTGTGATGGCGTATTTCACCTTTTTGATCACAGACATACAGTCGCAGGTGAAACAGATGACCCCTAGCTGAACCAATTAACACAAAAACCTTAAGGGGGGGAAGCAGTCAGACCCATCTCCATATCCTTTAGTGCTCTCCCTCTCAGGCTTCCAAGCAGAGCTGAGCAGCATTAGCATGAATTTCTCTAGGGGTTAGTCAAACAATAGTAAAGAGGAGGAGGCTGTTCCTGCATCTTGAACAACTTCTTAAAGAAATATACCTGCCTTTGTTGCTGTCTGTTACTCAGAAAAGTACTCTGGATTTGGGACCAAAATTGAAGTTCCACATTCAGCATAGCACTGTAAATCTCAAATGCTTTCTTATTTGAGCGAATGCATATAAGCTTGATTCTAAATATTGGTCTGCTTGAGTTCATCCATTTCAATTTCCTCCATATTTTTTTTTAAAAAACAGTGACTCATTCCTATTGTCTTCAATTTTACATTTGGAATACCATCTTAACTTTCTACAGTGATTACAAAGTAGTTTATTTCTGGATTGAACTGCTGCTTTTGATTAGAAGTCAATAAACTGTGATAGATTAATAGAATTCTTTTTAAGAGAAAACAAATAAGTATGATATATCCTTAAAAAGAAAAAAATATTTTTTCTTTTAAAATCCCAAAATCCAGGGCTGCAAAGTAGTATGATAATTGGAGGAAGTGGAAACCAATCAAGGTTGTAGCTTGCTTCCTCCTTAACTTTTCTCATGGAATTCTCTCAAATGCTGTCTTCAAGTGCTTACAGAGTTCATAATGTTACTGTTCTTACCAGTAGATATTTCCATAGAAACTTCTAAGATGCTATGTTCTGTTTCACTGCAATTAAAAGTAAAAAGTTTGAAATTCACCCAAACCTCCACTGGCTGGCTGTCATTTAGTGCATAAAAACTAGCATCGCTATTTACTAATTGAATTTATGCAGTTACATATTTGATTTGATTTCATGCTTTTATTTGCTTTCTAATTATTTTTTACATTTAGAGTTTGATTACAAACAAAATAAAAATTACAATAGAAAAATTAAGACCATTGTTTTCCAGTACAAAAACAAAAGCCATTTTTAAGAGGTCAGTGTAGTTGACCTATTTTGGTGTTCTTCCAAAGACTAGGATAAACAACAAAGCCCCTGAGCTTCTGGGTTTTGAATTATGATTCAAATCTGTGGTGCTATATATACAATATGTCAAATTGCTGTTATATAAAGCTATGCTAACAAGCACTTAAAGGATACAAACCCAAATGAGTCTCTTTGGAAGTCACAGCTTGACTTCCTAGAATGGGGTAAAAGGTGTGACTTTTCCAACCAATTTTTGGAATAGGACACTCTTATTATGTGTGCAGAGTTGATGCATTATTGTTCTATTTTGAATATTGTGTTTGATTTATTGTTTTAACCATTGGCTTAATGTGGTTAAATACAGTGTTACTGTAAATCACCAAAAGTTTAGAAAGAGGTATATAAATGTTATAATCAGGACATAACTATTCATGCTTTTAAAGAAAAACTCTTTTAAAATCAATACTTAAATATGTACATTTACTTTTACAAATTAATATACAAAATTATTTTTGTAAAAACTACAGTAAAATTTTATTTTATTAAAATATTTATGTATTTGGATCAATTAACAAAACCTTAAAATTTACAGTAAAACACACCTTGCTGCTACATAAACAGTATTTGGGGCTAACTCTTATTTCCTTAAAGATGAAAAATAAGAGGAAACTCAGCATGAGAATTATAATCGCTTATATTTTCCATTATTCTTTCAATGGCCTCTTAATCTATTCAGAGTTCAAAATACCTGATTCTTACGGAGAACTGAACCTGAAATAGGGATAACAATTTTGTCTTAAAAGTACATGGGGGATGGATAACAGCTGAGGAATTGTACAAGCCTCTGAATAAGGCAGGACCCATGAGGACGTTGTTTTTCCCTTGATACACCAAATAAAAAGTAAGGAGGTCATGCAACAAGCAGCAGCATTATGTTCTTTGGAGCCGAGGTTTCATGAGTAGCCCTAATTTTAGCTTGCTTGGATAACAGAGGAACTGAGCGAAAACTAGGTGGTGCTGTTGGTAGCCAAGAGCCATAGTTGCACATGGAGGGATGTCTGTAATATAGGTCAGGGGTCTCCAACCTTGGGAACTTTTAAGACTTTTGGACTTCAACTCCCAGAATTCCTCGGCCAGAAAAGCTACAACTTGATGTTTCACTTGTTTTCCTTTTTAATGGGAATGCGCCTCCGTAAGTGACGCTAGTTTTTTTTATTCCTGCGACTTTCCAAACCATCAGTTTTTAGTTTATTGGTACTCAATAAGAGCAAAAGGGCGGCATGCAAGCTTTGGGGGAATAGGTTATCCACGCTGAGAGCAATTTAGAAAAGAGAAATTAAACCTGTGACAAAATTTCCTCTTTTGTATAAAGTGCGTGCTTGGAGTTTCATTTGTGGTCACAATCACTTCGTTCAGGAGATCTCAGCGTGTCCCCCCTCCCCCTCCCAAGAGAAAACAGCGAGACTAATGCACGCATGCTCCAAATCGCCGGACCCGGATCAGGTTCAGCGGCCGCATATCGGCAACAAAACCAGCGCTTCTGAAGTAAAGCGCACGCGCACAATGTCTTACCGCCCGAATGTACATGCGCAGTAAAAAAAATCCGGTCTAGTTCCGGAATCCCGCAGGCGACGATATAATGACGTCACGGAGACGCTACTTGGCGGTAGTTTTGAAAAAGAGAATGGGCTTTCTTTAGGTGTGATAATGTCGACGTTGACTGCTTTTGGCAAACTCCCAGCACTTGACTCTGCGACCATTTTGGTACGTATCGTAACGTCTATAAAACAATAGTTCTCGCGGGTAACGTCTGCGCTTGCCGTCCCTTCTCCGGTCGTCGGTGATGAGTTGAAAACGGGTTTTAAAAAAAGCGATTCCGTCCTTCAGCCAGTGGTCGTGAGGTCTCCTTTTAGCCCGCTGACTAGTGGTTTCAGCTTGTCACGGGAGTTGCGCTGAACCTTTCCAAGGAGCGACATCCTGCGGAATAATTTCGCCTCGATCCGAAGGGAAAGTCTGCAAAGTAGATGCCTATGGAGATTCTCAGTCATTCAGGTCGTGGTTGTCTCAAAGGTGCTTTTTTCAAGCGACAACTGGACTTCCAGAAAGTCCAATTGCCTCTTGAAATATGCACGTTTGGGACTGCAAAGTAAATGAATGTCTTTGCCAGTATAACACTGGCAGTATGACAGTATCCCAGGTCCCAACAGTTGATGGCAGCTCCTTAACCTTTCTCAAGGAAAGAATAGAATAGATTTTTTTTTATTGGCCAACTTTAATTGGACACACAAGGAATTTGTCTTGGTGCATATGCTCTTGGTGTACATAAAACCAAGAAATATTTGTCATGAATCATAAGGTGAAAAACTTAATGATAGTCAAATCATATTAGGAAATACTCTACAAACCATAAGGATATAAGCAACAAAGTTACAGTCATACAGTCATAAGTGGAAGGAGATGGGTTATGGGAACGTTGAGAAGATTCCTAGTAATGCAGACCCTAGTAAATGGTTTGACAGCATTGAGGGAATTATTTGTTTAGCAGAGTGATGGCTTTTGTGGAAAAAACTGTTCTGGTGTCTAGTTGTTCTGGTGTGCGGTGCTCTATAGCGTCATTTTGAGAGAAGGAGTTTATGTCCAGGATGTGAGGGGTCTGTAGATATTTTCACAGCCCACTTTTTGACTAGTGCAATACATAGACCATCAATGGAAGGCTGGTTGGTAGCAATTGTTTTTTTTTTCTGCAATTCTCAAGGCTTGGATCTGGCTAATACTTTGGTGAGACAACATCTGGAATTTCTAGTTTAGATTGGAATTTCTAGATTAGACTAGATTGGAAGTTGAAAAAGGATACTGAAAGGAAATCGCTTTTTGAATGTTGCCAAGTAAACTAAGGAAATATTGACAACAACATGTTTAGGACTTGTTTATAGTGAAAATAAAGACTACCTATTAAATTCCTCCCAGTTAATGGTTATTTTTTCTATTGAATCTGATAAAATTCAACTAATTGAATATGATAATAGAAGAATGAGGACAGCAAAAGTATAGCAGATTAGAAATGATCACTGTTTTTCTTGCAGCTATTTGAACTAACTTTTTTTTTTCATTAATAGTTGGTGGGAACAAATGATGTTTTCCAGCATCAACTAGCAGAAACTATACTTAAGGAAAAACAAGATTTGAAACTAAACATGTAAGTAGTAGAAAAAAAGACTCCACTTAAAAAATATTGCCAGAATTCTTTTTCTCAACTACATTTTGTGGAATTCTATATAGAGCATTTGTTAATCTAAAATGATGACTATTGTGGTGTATGGTACTATGGTAAAGTACCATACTCAAACATGAGAAAATACTATATAAGTTCAATCTGCACCTGCTTTTGATTAAGTTGTCAATTTCGCAGAATGATCTATGACCAATAAATTCTATTTTCTATCCCACCCAAAAGGGGGGTTGTTTAATCCTAACTAGGTAATTAATAGTTTGCTAGTTGATGACTGAAGTAGAGAATTTGGCTATTTAATGGAGCTGTTATATTGTTCAGCAACTGTATTAATAATATTTCTTACCAATATTGAGCTCATAACAGTTTTATGTCACTTGCTGGCTTGTTATGAGATTGTAGTCCAGCACACTTGGAACTACCAGAAGTTAACCTTCAGATAAAACCACATAGTATAGCTAGTACTTAAGTGTAATCATACTGTTACATTTGGGACTATTTTTTTCTTTCTGAAGTCTGTAGTGTAGTTTTGTTTAAGACTTCAGTGTTAATATTTTCTTTTCCAATAAAGCTTCTTTAGAACAAACTTCGTTTGGGACTGTTGACTGAAAATGCAGAGGTTTTTTTGTTTTTTGTTTAGCCATTTGACAGCCTCTCTTCCTTTACCTGTGGAGAGAAACCACATTCGACCAAGGATTGATTTGATTGTCTTTATGATTAATATTCAAAGCAAATACAGGTATGAACAGAAATAATATATTTGACAGAAGGGTAGAAGGGATTTGTTTGTCTAATTGCTAATTTGGGCAATTTGTAATAAACTCAATGGGAGGAACATAGATTTACCTATTTTTTGAATAGATTTGAAAGCTATAAACTTGTTTTTAAATATCATTCTATAGTATTAGGTATGTTCTCTGGCTTAAGTTATTAGTTAAACAAAACAGGGATAAACATCTAAAAATTAGAATGAAATCCTATTTAATAAATTGCTAACATCATTAAAATAATAGGGTTTTTTCTCAATTTGAATATTATCTACAGAAATTTTCTCCTTCAGGAATTCAGCAACATAGAAAAGATTACATAGAAATTGAAAGAGCAATTATTTTCTAATTGAAATGTAAATAAAAATTCCTTTGAAACATAAGCATGTGTTCACTAATTATGTCTCTTTATTTTTCTTATGATTTATTAAAAGCTGTTATCACTAGATTATGAATATAGCAAGGGATTTCTTTACATTTGTAAAAAAAATAACCCTGCATTTTGTTTGCTTTTGTTTGCTTTTTTTGCCAGTTTTGAAGATATAGAAGCTTCCCTTATACATGTAGATGCAAACTTTTTCCTTGGAAAAGTGTGCATTCTGGTTACTGGTGGTATGTATAAAATACATTTACTGCTTAAAACAATCCATCTAATCTAACACTACTTGGCAGGCAGTCTATTCTATTCTATTCCATAACCAGCACTTTATCTCAAATATAGTAGGTAGCTACTTAAATTCTGACAGCTAACTAGTGCTCCATCTTGCATACTTGTATACTTTTACTTAATAATCTATTACCATTTAGCAATTTGTTACACCAGAATCAGTTATGTTTAATGTTTAGGGTCTTTATTCAGGGCTTAAATTTAAATGCTTACTGTTTTTACCAATAATATATTATTTATATTAAATAAAAGAAACAAAAATACCTGGAAAAAAGAAAAGTGAAAATGTCTTCTTTTCTTGTCTTTAACATAAAAAAGTAGGTAGAATGAATAAAATCAGTGTGGATATGGATGCTGTCTGGAAGCTAGCAGATCGTTACTGTAGCCCTATCTTGTTCTGTGAGCTTGAAGTAAGACCTCTTGGTTTTTTTTAATTATATATACTTGTATTGTTTAAGTAACATATTCATTTTGCAGTCTAATGCCAATGTATGCCACTTTTTAAATAATCAGCCAAATAATCAAATATTCTCCTATAGACTAACTTTCTTATTTCTCTTTCCAGTTCACTGTAATTCTATTAGCCTTCCCAATGGTCATTTAAGAACCTGGCAAAAATAGAACAAAGTTATTTCATATTCTCTCCCCACCCCACCCCAGTCTATGAGAAGCTGCATGCTAATAGTTTAATTTTTTCCACCTTGCCCATTGGGTTTCTTGGAGAAAGTGCAGTTGACTCAAGGTTGAATCAGCCTTCCATCCTTCCGAGGTGGGTGGAATGAGGATCCACATTGTTGGGGGCAATAGGCTGACTCTGTAAATCACTTAGGGCTGTAAATGTGAAGCGGTATATGTGCTATTGTTATACAACAGCAATATGTGCTATTGCTGTATTACTAAGTGCTATTGCTATTGATTAGTCCACAAAATATTGCCAAGGGGCACATGTGGCCCTTGATCTGCAAGTTCCTACCCTTGAGGTTATTTTTTGAGTTATAAAATTAGCCAAGTGTGAGGAACGTTTATGGTCCATTAATTGATTTAACCAATAAAAATAATTATAGGTCAATAAAATATAATTCTTGTGCTTGCCCATAAAGTAAAGATATTGTACTTGTGAAGAATTGCTTTTGCCCTACTCAGTATCAAGGTGAAATCTTCGTGTGGCTTCTCCAGAAGAGGGCGCTAAGGAATAATCATGATTAATGTAAAAATGAGGTAATTCCAAAATTTTGGGTTTCTGAAGAGCTATCATTGTGCAATTGCTCAGATAACAGCCTGTTACTCACCAAATAGTGGCAGCACATTTATCACAAATATTTTTGTAATCCTACTTTTAACTATAATGGAGCACCAATAATTTTTAAAAAAGCATTGTTGCACTTCACAGTTTCAGTTGGATGTTATATTTCTCTGAGCTCAGTCAAGCTAAATTTAAGTTTGGAACTCTCAATTTGCTGCAGAAGAATGATTGAAATTTGGCTTGCCTGCATGAAGCTTTGAACAGATTTGTTCTATGCAGGTAGTCTTCGGCCACACTTGGGGACCAGAATTTTTGTTGTTAAGCAAGGTGGCTACTAACTGAGTCACACTCAAGTTTACAACTTTTCTTACAATGATTAAGTCAGTGATGGCTAACCTTTTTGCCATTGCATGCCAAAAGGGGTGGGTAGCGCCAGGAATAGATTGTGCAGGTGCCCACACCCATAATTCTATGCGCCCCCCCATCTGTGTGTGACCCCCCACTTTTGGCACGTGGGCCCGGTAGGCCCATTTTTCACTCTCCCCAGGCTCCAGAATCTTTCTAGGAGTTTGGAGAGGGAGAAAATGGCCTTCCCCATCCACCCGGAGGCCCTCCGGAGCATAGAAACAGCCTGTTTCCCGACTTCCTGTAGGCCCAGAAGGCCTGAAAATCAGCTGGCTGGCATACACATGTGTGCCAGTGCTGAGCTTTCATGCCCACCAATATGGTTTCATGTGCCCCCTGTGGCACCCATGCCACAGATTCTCCATCATGGGGTTAAGTGAATCATTGCAGTGATTTAAATCACATGATTGATTAGCAAATCTGGCTTTCCCACCAACTTTGTCAGAAGCCAGCTGCGAAGGTCACAGATGGTGATTGCGTGACCTTGGGATGCTGCAACTGTTGTAAAAATACATGCTGTTGCCAGGCATTCATGTTTTGATCATGTGACTGTGCGATTGCTACAACAGTCATAAATGGGAGGACCAGTCATAAGCAGGGGTGGGTTCCCCTTACCTTTACTACAGGTTCGCAATGGGAGCGCGTGTGCATGCACAGATCATTCATAATGACATCCAGGTAGGTGGGTGGATCTAACCGGGTGTAACCCAACACTGGTCATAAGTAACCTTTTCAGTGCTGTGTTTGTGGAGACTCAGTCATCCAGATCAGGGGTCTCCAACCTTGGCAACTTTAAGACTTGTGGACTTCAACTCCACAAGTTGAAGTCCACAAGTCTTAAAGTTGCCAAGATTGGAGATCCCTGATCCAGATTATAGTTGTCACAAAAGGCCTTTTTCAAAGGCAACTGGACTGTTTTTCCTTTGAGGAAGAAGTTTAGCTTCACATCCAAGAAGTTTCATCAGTTGTGATGTTGGGGGGGGGGGAGGTGGAAGGATAGGTTCTGATTGGGTGTGTATGTGTGAAGTCATCTGAAAAGTTAGCAATTTCAAACAGATGCTAAACAAATGGTTGTGAATTGATAATTACCTGTCAGCAATTCACTGTACCTGGCAATGGCAATACACTTTCTCCGGCAGATGATGAAACTGGGTACACTAATTAAGTGGCCTTTTGGATTTACTCATTTTTGTAGAACAAGAATATATTTGACTGTCCCGTCTCTCTCTCTCTCTCTCTCTCTCTCTCTCTCTCTCTCTCTCTCTCTCTCTCTCTCTCTCTCTCTCCCCCCCCCTTTATATTGGGTAACAGATATTTCTACAGATATTTTAGAAGGGTTTTTTGATCTTTTGTTTTCCTCTTTTCAGTGCGAAGAAGTCAGAACTGTCACAGCTCAGAGACTTCTCCGGATGTTACAAATATGTGCTGGTCGTGTA
>JANHFP010000334.1:0-11105 GCA_032468135.1 Calamaria suluensis | reverse complement strand
AGGGGTGGAGCGGGGAGAGGGGGGGGGGGGAGAAAATGTTGTTATAAACTGTTAAAACTTTTCAGTAAAAAAAAAAAGAAAATCTTCAACAAAAGCTGGGTATTGTACAATGCAGGATTATAGCATGAACGCAAGACTTATTTCATATTCATCTACCTAATTGGATTTATATCTACTAGGAAAGAACGTGCAAGTTAGTTCTACTAAAAAGTAGCATTTTAACTGTTATGAGTTGTGATTTATGCCCTTTCTATACGATATCTTAAATAAACTCAAGAAGTAATGTAAAAGATAACATGCATGAAGGAATCCTGATTTCCCCAACTTATAGAACAGTAATGAGAATTGTTCAGTGGCAAATGAATGTTTAAGACATATTGTGCTGTGCTATGCTAGTCCATTTTTCTAGATGTGATGATATTCCGGCAAATCATACAATTAAAATGTTGGGGATAGGGTATCAGCTAAATTAATGCTCATACTATCTACAGTAGGTCTTCTAAGTACCTCGGTGATAAAGCAAAAATTCTTAATCTTCAGCTTCTTTCAAGTATATTCCTTTTAAGGATATTTTTTTCTTGCTTTTATGCAGAGAGAAAACAGAAGTTTCAGGGCAATGAATTAAAATGACTTAATGGAGAGGAAGCTGCCCACGTGTTGTGACCTTGATGCACAATTAGAAAGGTGATTTTTCTCTCCTAAGCTAAATGAAATATTTCCTCTTGGCTGGATGAGGCTGAGGAGCTACTTGTATGGTTTTACAATCTAATTAACGACAAAAAAAATAGTAGTGGAACAGATTTATTATTGTCATCAAAGGCATTAATAGCCATGCCATTTATGAGTCAATGGCTTGTTGGATTAGTAAGTGCTGCTAATTTTCAGACTTGGGCTGATTTAGTTTTTACACATCATTTACTAATGCTTCTATCTCAAGTTAATTTGTTTCCCCACTTCCTTTTTTTGTTCTCTTATGCTTGGCTTGTAAGTGGTGTAATTCATTTTTCCCCCAGTCCTTCTCATCCGGGGTTGAACTTTGCCTTCAATCATTGTTTATGTGACTTCAGCTGAAATGGAAGTGCTACTCTTGACAAAAGAATGAAAGGAACAAAGCTCAGGTGGAAGTATTCTGGAAAAAGTTACAAATTTAATTCTGCAAAATAGGAAAGAGAACATTATAGAATAGTTTGTTTTGTAGAGAATAAAAGACAAGCTCTTAATTTAAGTTACTCCCAGAATGAACGGATGTGGATATTTTTTATCTTGCATCCTACGTTGTGCAAATTCTTTCTTTTGCTGAAATTTAAAGTTGTGCAAATCTATAATTACCTATTACAGATTTTAGATTATTATAAATTAGCCAAAATATTTAATTTCTCCAGTATTAACTAACAATTTGATTTACTGTATCAATACATACAGTTTTCATTTCTCTCTAAAGATAAATTTAAATGTACACTTACTATATGACTTTTAGCCAAAATGGATGAATTCTACAAAAAAATCTATATTTATGGGACAATATATGACACATAATCTGTCACTTTGTGATAGAGTTTCTAAAGACAGGTTTTGAAGAACAGGTTGCACTCCTCAGAGACAATTTGTTTAGCTTGGAAAATGCAAGTTCTCTTTGTAGGAAAAATATACTTTTTATCTAAAAGCATCCTTAAGTCTGCTTTAAAGTATAACTACTTTGTGGCAGGTCTATAGCTTTATGGAAAGAAAAATGTCATTTTGTGTTGAATTACCTGTAGGGACTATAGACTTTTCATGGTGCTTTCTGCTGTTTCATTTCTGCTATTGTAGTCAATAAATGGAATTACGCTTTTTATTGGTGAAATCTTAATAATTTTTACTTTTTTTGGTCCACTTGATGGGTTAATAATGTTCAGTATCATCCAGTCCTAAAATTTAGCTTTTTGAAGACTTGCAATACTCTTAGCTCATATGTATGACTCAGCAAAAATAGTCAAATTGGAATTGGAGAATAGAATTTATTTTCAATTATTAATTTTCAAAAGGTGTAGCACCTTGATTTATTCTATTTAAAGCCTCTTTGGATTTTACATGCAACTTTGAGCAGGTATTTCTCAGGAAGGCTTGGGCAGGGTGGGAAGAAAATCGATTCTAAAATGAGATGATGTGTAGTCCTGCCCATGTTTGTTCTTGGTCAATTAAAAACTCTTCCTTTTGTAATTCAGAGATTATAGTGGTGTCATGTTTTATAAAACAACATTTTGAAGATGTACCCAGGAGCAGAGAAAGGCTGATGTTCACCAATTAGGGGATAAATTAGTTTTTTTGCATGGGCATACAAGGAACATAATTTCTCCAATGTACATAATGAGCTATTTGATTGCTAAACCAAATAGACTGTACTGTGATTAATTTTGTCAACAAATTGGAAATAGTTGTAGTTTTGTTTTGTTTATTTAAAAAAAAGATTGTTATGGCAAGACTTCTTTTAAGTCTCCATCCCCAGGAGTAGTGGTGAAATCCAATTTTTTTACCACCAGTAAAAAAAAGGACAGAATGAGGATTTTGAAGTACCCTTCAACCAGGAGTGGGGAGGGAATGAGGATTTTCCAGTATCCTTCCCCTGCCACTCCCACCAAGCCACACCCACAGAATTGGCAGTAAATATTTTTTGAAACCCACTACTGGGTGGGTTGGCTGAAAGATGGTCCAAGATCACCCAGTTGGCTTTCATGGTTAAGACCGGACTATATAATTCATGGGCTTTCACTTTCCAGCTTGGTGTCTTTACCCACTAGACCAAACTACCTTTATTTTTTTTGGCTGCTTTTATGAGTTACCTAGGCAGTAAAAAAAGGGAGTCCCCAGTGAGCATGCAATCAGCTGCCTTTGTTTCTGGGCCTCATATTCTGTGAATCACAGTAATCCATATGGTAGATGGCAAGGGTTTGTGGGACCATTCTCAGTGCTCTTTGGTCTAGCTAAAGCTTCAATTAGTGAAGTATCCAAAGCTGGACAATCATGTGTAGATGCAGTAGGAACAATAATGTTATGTAAAGATAGAAAGAAACAGGGTGAATGATTTTGGTATAAACTCATTTAAATCAGTTTCCCTTTCCTTTTCTTATTTTGTCTGCCTCCATGATATTTAATTTACAGCTTCCTACTCTTTTTCTGAGCTGCAGATAACATTGCACATTCCAAAGACAAATAATATGGTGAATAGGAATATATATGCACTTAATAATTACTTCTGAACTCTTTTCTGCTTTTATTGTTCACAGTAAGAAGGCCTTCATAATCTACATGGCTTGCTGTATCTGCATAAATTTTTGTCTGGCTAAGCATTTATTTTTTGCCTCCGTTAGTTCCAGTCCAATTGCCCTTAATGTAATGCACATGTAGCAGTGCCTGTACTTTAAGAGTGTAATATCTGAAATAAGATCAGGCTCATTTAGGCTTAGGCATAGCACTATATATTCTTCTCATGTATTCAGAGTATGAACCCAGCCAATTTGTTGTAAAGATTTCTATAGGATATAAAGATATAACATAATTTCTAATATTTGGCTTAGGTACCTTTCTGGGGAAGAGGTAATATTGTAGTTCAGACTTGGCCTCTGACAGTAAACTGCTGTCATTGCAATATTCTTTTATTTTATAATCCTGTTCTCTGAGAATGTACTTATATAAGACTGGTTTTTAGGAAAGATTGAGAAAGTAAGTCTTTTTAGTTGCCTTGATTTTACAGCAATCTTGCTGCTTCTGGAAATCTCCCTCTCTTTTTGAGAACAAAAACCAACTAAATTGGAAGTTGCATTTATTTGATCAATGGAAAGATTAACCCAAGTTAGTTCAAGGGGCCAAGCTCCCCATTTTTCATCACTGATGACCCTTCAACTAAGTGGGTGGCATTTGAATATGTGAACACAATCTACTAGTCTTCTTATTTTAGAGAAAAATTCAGATGACCACAGAGAGAAGAAGTTAGGTAGTCTTAATAATATTGTGCTTCAAAGCAGCACAATATTTTGCTTAGCATGCCATAGTTTGCAGCTTCTATGGGCATCTGCCAATGTACATGGTTTCCAATGTTGTTATTCATCCTAGGATTGTTACAGAGGATTATAAACACAGTATATCATAATCAAAAGATGTCCTCCCGTGAACAGCTAGAATAGATTTAGGTTGAAATCCTGGCCTAACTTTCTATTCTAAAGCAAGTAAACATGGAAACCGTTTGTATCTGGTTCAACATTTCGTAAGATGTCCAGGCTTAGAGTGGTAATAGGACCCCATTATCTTATTGCAGTTCAGAAAAAAGACTGCTATATAGAATTTGTTATCCCATTGTCACCACAGAAAACTAAATTGACAAAATGGAAGTAGCAGAAGTGTTGAGAGAAACTCAACATCTCATGACGGAGTCTTAATTTTAAAGGAAATGACCCTATCTTTATTACCTTTCCTTAGGTATTTCTACTGGAAAACACACAAACAACAAACAGACAATATTTTCCCCTCATTCCAGCCACATTGTAATTTTACTTGGTAATGATCATGGGCATTTATCAGACACTGGTAGTCTTCATTCGGCAATTGTTTGAAGTTATGATGATAATGAACAAGGGCAGTGTTTGGTATTTGGCTTACAATTATGATGTCATGATATCCCACTGCCATGTTGTTGCCGTTTGAGACCTTCACTGCTGATTTCCCACATATCACAGTCAACAGAAAAGCCATCTAGAGGTCATAAATGGCAATCATGTGTCTGGGGTTATCATGACATCATAATTGCGAGCCAAGTGCCAAGTGCTCAAACCACAATAATACAACTGCAGAGATAATGTGATCCCAACAACTATGAGAAATAGTCCCCTTGTTCATTACCATCATAATTTTAAACAGTCGCTGAATGAAGACTACCTGTATCTGATAAATGCCCATGCAGGATTCACTTAATGACTGGGATTGCCACAATTGCCATCAAAAGTCAACATGGCCACCCAAATGCTACTCTTTAAGACTGTGTTGCTTAGTGATGGAATTCTTGGTCCTAATTATCATCAATAAGTGGGGACGGCTTGTACTGCTTATTTATGCCTTCAGTGAAATTGGACATTTCTTTTTCTGCCTCCAATCCTGAGGCTATTTAGAAACCACCCTGCTGTCGGAAATGTGGCTGTGAGCCATTTTTCAGGTCTGGAAGGAAGGAGGGTAACAAACAGAGGGAAAAGCTTCTAGGGTGCTTAACATTATAAGTGAGGCAGAAAAACAGAACTCTGATTTATTAAACGTTTAGAATTTAATCTATTCGGCACTGATTACTTTTAAATTCCATTTGTAAGAAAAATTTAAGAATGTGCTTCAAAAGACATTTTGTTGATTCTGTTGCAACAGGCTAGCATGGCTACCCTTCTGGAAAATGAAATCGACCAGTCTGCTTAATTTTGACTGATTCGTGCCTTATACTGAAACTTGCCACCTTCAATTTTAAAGTAAAACTTTCAAATATAAGATGAAACCTCTATACATACAGTCAGCCATACCAATCATATCCTGTCACCATTATTTACAGTTGAAGCAATTAATGAGCTAGAAAAGCTCTTGAAATAAGTAACCATTAAGTAATATAACAGTAATAGAATGTATGCTGTGAGATTATTATCTAATTATGGATGGTCAGACTCCATATCAATCTTGTGTTGAAGTAAAACATCATAACATCATTAATGTGTTTTGTTTCAGGAGAAAGGGCAAGGTGTTAATATAATTTATTCAAAATGATATCAAGGCCCACTTGTAAAATTGCTTCTGATCATTTGAAGATCCGTTCTCAGCAAAAATAGTTTATATTGTCTATGCCCAAGTGGAAGAAAAATCAGAGATATCTCTATAAAGTTAGTTTTTTTTATGGTTGAAAAAATGACTTCATGATTATCATTACCATGTCTTGTTTCAATCACTTGGAAGGTGTTTTCTTTGGGACCAAGGTAAGGAATTAAAAGGCTATCTTTCTCATTTTCCATGTACCATTATTCTGCTTCCCACCCACTTTTAACGTCTTGATCATTCGGATTTACAATATTCTAAAAATATAGCCAAGCAAACCAGTAACTACTTGTGATAGTTACAGCTATATTACTTGCCAACCATAGTATTCCTTAAGCAGGTTTATTTAATTTGCATAAATAAAGCAATAAATAAAAATGAAATTCAGTAAATCGGATAAATAAAACAGATGTAATTAAAACCTGATTTGTAGCAATGTTGTTCACCATTCCTGTATTTTTATTCTTGCAAACTGCTCTCACTTTCATCAAATCTATCTATCTATTTATTTATTTATTTGTTGTGATTTATATACCGCCCCTCTCCTCGCGGACTCGGGGCAGTGAACAGCCATTTAAACTCCATTAAAACAACAATATATATATAATTTCAATTAAAAGAATTAAAAGAATTACACATTGCTTTATACTTTGCCTTGTGTTCTTTGCACTATTAATTCTTTCATTCCCAGGATCACATCAACTTCATTTAACAAAACATTTCCTGCCTTCCACCTCCTGTCAAGCTGTTCATTTTTTTCTCATGTTTGTTTTGCTATTCAACCCACATTTGTTATCGCTACTAAACTACTTCAGTGTACTTTTTTGTGTATGTTGGCCACTTACTTTTGTATTCAATCCATGTTCATTCAGAACTACTGAATCATGACTTTATGTCTTTTACTTATAGTATCAAAATTGTATGGTCATGCAATTTTGACTACATTTTGTATACTGCATGTTGTACTACCAATGACTTCCAGCATTATGGTTCCTCTGCAAGGCTTTCTGATTTGGAAGCTAAAATTGTCATGATTCCTGTCAGTTTCCTTTTCTAGCTTGACTGACAGGAAGACTAGTGAACCTTTGTCAAAAAAATTAGCTTATGTGACAAATTGTTGGGGTAGGAGATGTTCCTGAGGTGACACAGGTTAGCACTCTCATTATACCACAGAAGCTCATTCATATTTAACCTGACACCCCTTCTTCACCCACCAACATAATTAGTTGATCCATTTTTGTAGGGATCCATTGGTCTTCCACAACAAGTGAATACCAGAATAGAGAATCTTTTGATGCTGATTACAGCTCAGTGACTGAGCCGAGGTGGCACAGTAGTTACAGTGCAATACACTGCAGGCTAATTCAGCTGACTGCTAGCTGACGTTCATCAGTTCAAATCTCACTGGCTCGAGGTTGACTCAGCCTTCCATCCTTCCAAGGTGGGTAAAATGAGGACACCGATTGCTGGGGGTAATATGCTGATTCGGTAAACTGCTTAGAGTGTGCTGTAAAGCACTATGAAGTGGCTTATAAGTCTAAGTGCTATTGCTGTTTATCTTAGCATTTTTTGCCAGTTCAAGACTAAGGAATGTACATTAATGCAGCTGAAAGGAAGAGAAAGCTATCATTCTTAGACATATCATCATTCTCTGCCAGAGGTAAGGAAAATACAGCTAGATTTTAGACATTTTGGTTAGTATGACACATTACCTCATTATCCCATTGCATGCTAGCTAATCTAAAGACTACCTTTACATGCTGTCCTTCAGTAGCAACATGCTTATTGTCCATACCCCAATGACCTGTATGAGATTAATGTGCATATGCAGTATGCTGAGACACACTCAGAATACAGCTATTTAAACTCATTGGAAAATCTTATGGTGGCCTGGTGATTGGATGGCTGGCTTGCTTTATTTTCTAGTCTTTGTCAATAAATTATTGAAAGGAGCTACAGCATTTCAGCAAAGAGGTGCCACCACGGAGAAAGCCTTCAATCTGCAAATCTGCAGTCCAGGCTGCAATAGATGGTTTTACTCTCCAGGTTTTTAATGGGGTAAGGCCAACTTCTTGGTTTTCTGGCCTCCAACTATTTTGGGTTTTTTTGGGTTGCACAAGAGTGTGTTGGGATTAGGATGATAATCACATAAGATCCATTGAACAAAACATGTTGGCTTCTCATCAGATAGAAAAGGTATATGCAGGTAGGCAAACTAACACTCGTGAAATCAATACAGTGGGGAAAAAAGAGCTTTTGACCTTTCTGTATTCCTAACAGTTTGCTTTCTCTGACATCCATTAATTCTGATATTGATTTTGCTATAAAAAGAAAACTGTGTTGGTTCTGCAACCTGATCTGCAGAAAAGAGACTACATTGATTACACTAGAACAAAGTACATAGTAAAAATGAACTGCCGAAAACATTTAAATGTGGTAATCCTTTAAAATGTACATAAATCACATTGGTTAATGTTGCAAATGAGCAGTGCCCTCTTAAATATCAGAAATAGATGACACCATAAAACAAATTTGGCATGAAACAACAGCCTCTGCTTCTGTGTACCTGCCATTTTAAGAGCACTATCAATAATGGCTATGGTTATTGCAAGCAAAAGGAAAGTGTTCTCTATATCCTCTTTAAAAGTTCCTTCAAAGTCACTTTGTAAATATGACAAGACTAGTGTTTTATCATCATGATAAATAAATCCTAATTATTATTGTGTCATGATTATTTTTATAGTTCACTCATCAAAAGTCTTTTGATGCCTCATTACTAACTATCATTTATAGCCCAAATACATTGATACTATGCAGCTGATGAATGGGTAATTAAAGCAAATTAATTTGAGGAGGTGGGGAATGCAATTCACTTTGTGTATAACTTTGAGAGCAATCCAAATGGGAATTGGCTTGATAAATCTCCCTGTGTATTCCACGTTCTGCACATAAATAGGTGGGATAGCGTTACGAAGCTTTTAATTTTTTTTTCAGGGGGACACACAATATTGAATTTGCTGAGTCTAAATTTTGGGGCACTTGAGGGAATATGTCAAGCTTTTGAACTAGGAAATTCTAAACTGATGGATTCCATTTTTATATGGCCTTTTTATTTTTTTAAAAATAATAATGTTATTAAACATAACAATTTTAAAGATAAAAAGTAAAAAAAAGAATAAAAAAAGAGGCAGCACAGAAAAAAATGGAAATGAAACAAAAAATGATATAGTAATTTTTTTAAAAAAGAAATATATAAACAAATTATTTCAGAACATGTATACATTTCTTTTAGTAAGTTATAATCTTTTCTAAAAATAAAACAAATGATTTACCCTGTTTTCCCCAAAATAAGACATTCCCTGATAATAAGCCCAATCGGGTTTTTGACTGCATGGCAATAAGACCAAGTGCTTATTTCAGGGTTCAAAAAAATATAAGACAGGGTCTTATTTTCAGGGAAACATAGTTTTTTCATCATATCATATTTCTATTTTTGCTCTGAAGCATGTTTTAGATTTCTACAAGGACAAATAATTACAGATTTTGTTTGTATTCTGCACATCTTACAAGGTATTATCTGTTTTAATATTCTGAAGTTGGAGACCAACAGCTTACAAAAGGTAATGAAACTGAGTGTAAAAATTTGATCAACAGCATTTTTTTTGAAGGCAGATGGTGAAAAATTCTCGTGCTTAGAATGCAAACAAACAAGCAAACAAAATAAATCAAATCAAACCAAAACAACAAAGCAACAAATAAATATCAGAAACATCAGAAATAATGAAAAAACTGTTTTGAAGGTTTTTGTTTCATGCAATAGTCCACAACCAAACATCTAGCCTGAAAAACTGGAGAGACATTAAAAGGACAATCAAAGGAAGGAAACTAAATAAGTATCAGTAGATAATGAAAAAAACACTTGAATTTAGAGATTCACTTTTAGTCTTTCTTAGTTCAATTTTTGGGTTGCAAATTTTCAAACTTGCTTCATTCTTCTTGTGTGTGTTATCTTTAATGAAAAGAGATTTCACATGTAGGCTATTTCTGACCTTTAGTTTTCTGAGATGATCCTTCTGTTGGCTCAATATGTTCTTGGTGTAGCCACAAACATTTATGCAATTCTTCAATAGTGTATTTGGATATCAACCAAGAATTTAATAGTATCTATCAATTTAGACTATCTCTGTCAATATAATAAAAACATTGCTAGGGTATCAGATGGATAACTAACTCTCAACCTAATCCCATGTCAGGTTTCCAATGCCTGATACAGATACTCAACTCTGGCTGTCTCTTGGATCATGGATTAATTGATCAATGATATGGAATCAATACAGATAAGTAGTAAAAAATGGGAAAAAATTAACCCTTCTTATTTGATATAATCAGAGTTTTGTGTTCTTGAGAGGACTTCAGTGGTGGGTAGGTCCCGGTTTGGTCCGGTAGTAAAACTGATGGGAGGGTCCGCCCACCTGCCTGGAAGTCATCATAGATGAGCTGCACATGTGCAGAAGGGCACGTGCGAGCTCCCCTTGTGAACTGATAGTAAAGCTAAGTGGAACCCAACCCCGGAGGACTTCAATGGTCTGCAATTGAGGGAGGCAGATAGATAAGACTTCAAGATTCTTCAACCTGAGTTTAACCTGGTCAGACAAAATCTAGATTAACTGCCACAATGAGAATGGACTGGTCCCACCAATAGACTGTTTGGAAATGGTAGGTGCGTTGTTCTAATTATAGAGTGGCATTAATGATAATTATATGCACATTGTTATAGGGAGAGGATTGTCCTCAAGCTTCAGCTATCCAGTAAATATGCCTGAGGAGAAAAGGAGTGAGGAGGTTTAAAAGCTCAATAGAGGATATTTAAATTTAGCAAGATTTGGCTGCAGAAAACTCTTTCAACACATTGTTCAACAGATCATAAACACATTCTGATGGTGAACCAATTATGAAAGAAGACATAAGGAACTGAGACATTAAAAGAAGGTGGTGAGCAGATCATGTGTTATACTACTTATATGTATCTAGCTCAGTAGTTTTTATGGAAGTAGTATCAAGAATGAGTTCTGAAGATGGATGGAAGTTCTGAAGGTGGAAGTGATGGATCGGTGTCTGGAGGCGGTCCGGGTCTGGATGGGTGTAAACAGGCTGAAGCTCAATCCCTCCAAGACCAAGTGGCTTTGGTTTCCGGTGCCACGGTTCAGCCAGATCATTCCAACTCTGGCTATTGGGGAAGAAAATCTGTCCCCGGTAGAGAGGGCCCGCAATCTGGGGGTCCTCCTGGATGC
>JANHFP010000332.1:144175-154339 GCA_032468135.1 Calamaria suluensis | reverse complement strand
CTATTTTCAGATTTAAAAAAACCACTCCCTTATTTCTGATACTCCAATGTGTTCTTCATGTTCCTCTGATTCAAGCCAGTTTGGTCTAGTGGTTAAGGCACCACGCTAGAAACCAGGAGACTTTGAGTTCTATTCCCACCTTAGGCATAAAAGCTGCCGGGTGACTTTGGGTCAGTTACTCTCACTCAACATAACTCACCTCACAGGGTGGTTGTTGTGGGCAAAATAAAAAGGAATAATATATATGTTTCCCATTATTTATAAAAAATAATAAAGGCAGGATATAAACAAAGAAGCAAATTCCCATGATGGCTTTTTCATTAACACCTACTTTGGTCTGACTTCAAGCCAGCAGTGAAATCCACTTATTTTCGCTACCAGTTTGGCAGAGGTGAAAAGCTACCGGTTCAGTAGAACCGGTAGCGGAGATTGTGGCTGGTTCGTTGAACTGGTAAAAAATTCTATCTGGCCACACACCCAAACTGGTCCGTGGTCCTACCATGCTTCTCTGCCTTTGCGGTCCTCCACATCCATTTGTGAAGGCAGCCTACTTCCTTCTCTGTATCCCTGCCATGCTTGCCTGCCTTCTACGCTGCCTTCCCCGGAATCCCAGCAGTCCTCTACACTCGCTTGCGAAGGCAGGTAAGCGGAAGCCTCCATGGAAGACAGGTGAGCACCACAGGGCTGAGGGGAAGGGAGCTAGCAGCCTACACCCTTCCCTGCAGCCCTGCTGTGCTTGCCTGCTTCCTTCCTGGTGGGTGGGTGGAGCCTCCTGCCGCCGGCGCTACGAATTCGTTCGAGCTGGATAGATCCAGCTGGATTTCAGCACTGCTTCAAGCCCTGGTTTCCCATGATACTTCATTTGATATTAACAACCCAAATAGCTGGGTACAAACAGTGTGATGGGCAGCATGTAAGTAATTAATTAACTGGTTCAACAGGAAAGTATTGGTGAATTAGAAGAGAGTCAAGAGCATGGAATTTTTCCCCATTTATGTATTAATTAATTAATACATAAAGGGGGCAGAACTCCATGCTCTTGACTCTCTTCTAATTCACCAATACTTTCCTGTTGAACCAACATCACTTCTGTGGGTCTCACAGAGTAGCATGAGATTTACTTTTCTGGATACAACATGAAATACTCAGTGTGGTATGATCACACCATTGTTTTTTCTACCCACAAGTGCTTGGTGATACAAATCTGATGTCATTTTCTGCAGGTGAGAATGATGTGCTGAGGTTTACTATGATAAAAACAGCCAGTAACAAAATTGTACTGAGATGGGAGGCATACTGGCCACTGGACTTCCGTGACCTTTTGGGATTCATGGTGTTCTATAAGGAAGCGTGAGTAAACAATCCTTGTTTGTTGTTGTTGTTTTTTCTCCCAAACAAATTTTATTGGTTTTTCATGGGGTAGGGGAAAAAGAAATGGGGAAGGGAAAGGTTATATATCCATTTTTAATACAACAGCTTGTCATGCAGGTTTACATGGTTTATTATAGTATATTGTTGATGTTCTGTTAACTGTTGATAGGATTGTTTCCGCTCCAACACTTAACCTATCTATCTTTTCATTTCATTTATTACCCATATTAATTTATTTATCACACTGTTTTACTTAATTTCCAGTTTCTTGAATATATCTTTAATCTTTTACTAAGCACAAATACTAACAATTATTTTTTATCCTGTGATCTCAACTTTATATGCAACAGCCTTCCCAAATCTCTGGGTATGGGCTGTTGAGTCTCCTTTCTCTCCTTCTCTGTTAAATTATCTTCCCCACCTCTCTTTCTAGGCAATCCTTGTAAACAATCCTTGTTAAAGTTAGGTATCAAGCCTATATTGTGTAGTGCAGAAGAGTAAGGTTGAGAAAGGTTAATGGTCAGCGATCCAGAAAGTACCAGAGTTGCCTCCAGCTTTATTTCCTTCATTGAACATTCTTGCAGACTGAATGTAGACAGTACTAGTCTTCATAGTTGGACATGAACCAAGCAACCTGTAGCTAAATATTATACTTACAAAAATATAGTGATATTCAATAGATTTGATCCTATATTAAGTATAAAATAAATTGATTAACAGTGAGGAAAAATAAAATTAGCTTTGTGGTTACTCTAAATACGTTCAAACTATTGACATTAGCCATTTTTAAATTATTAATCTTAATAGATTAAGAATAGAATAAAATAGAATAGAATTTTTATTGGCCATGTGTGATTGGACACACAAGGAATGTGTCTTGGTGCATATGCTCTCAGTGTACATAAAAAAAAGATACGTTTGTCAAGAATCATAAGGTACAACACTTGATGATAGTCATAGGGTACAAATAAGCAATCAAATCATATTAGGAAACAGTCAATAAGTTTACAAATAAAAAAGTTATAGTCATACAGTCATACGTGGGAGAAGATGGGTGATAGGAATGATGAGAAGATTAATAGTAGTGCAGGCTTAGTAAATAGTTTTGACAGTTTTGAGGGAATTATTTGTTTAGCAGAGTGATGGTGTTCTGTAAAAAACTGTTCTTGTGTCTAGTTGTTCTGGTGTGCAGTGCTCTATAGGATGTGCTCTAGAGAAGTTGGATATATCTTTAGACCTTCAACTGGTCTGAATCTTTGTAATTGATTATTAGCTATTGTGTGTGCATGTTTTTTCAAGAAACCGATGTCTTAGTTATAACCAAAAATATGCCAATTTATTCCAAAGTTTTCTTCCTTTATCTCATTCAAATTTCCTAATTGAAAGAAGACAGTGGCTTCCAATTGGATGGACCAAATCTGACACCTTAAACATTATTGAACTACATGACAGTTAGATGCATCACTTGATTCTTATCATGTCTGTCTGTGTGGAAAAAGACACAGCAGAAACACAAAAGACCTCAGTCACACACAGAGACACACATAAGATCTATTTCCATGACTTGAAGAATGTGTGAATCTCAAGTGTACTCCATGTATTCCTGCTTTATTGTTTTACTTCTTGAACTTTGAATAGGATTTGAACATAGCTTTTCACATGTTCCAGTAACTATAATTCAAGCTCATTATAAGGAAAAATCCCATTGAACTGGATAAAATCATAGTCAGTGCTTTCCAAACTTGAATTATAAAAAAAAATGCTTAAAATGACAAAAACATCACTTTCAGAGACTGAAATGACTAGAACAGTGCAATGATCCAGATTTGAAGCGGAAAAGCTGCTTCTTTGAGATGTTGTTGGGTGCTATGAAAGTGCCCTTTTTGTGCTCTGAATCACATTTTCTGCATCAAATCCAGATCCAGTTACACAAATTACTACATTGTACCAACAGGTTATTTTCTTTGTGCAACCTATTTCAAAACCGCATGACAATGTTGAATTAGTTTTCTCATAATAGCCAGTTATCTCACCTTATTTGGATGGACAAAAGTTTTGATAGAAAAATTATTCAGTGGCATGATTAATGTGAAATCAATGCCTTTGTAGTTTAGATCTCCAACAAGGATAAGAGTACATTCATTGTCAGTGCTTTTTTTCAAATTTAATGAAGTCTCAAGAAGATGCTGCAGTGAGTACAAATCACTTTTTCAATCATATTAATCTCTTTCAGTATTAAGCTCATAAAGATTAATCTCTTTTCATATCAAATTCACATTTGCATAAACAGTTGGTTTGGTAGTGGCTTCAGACTCACTAATATTCTCCTGGTATTTGTTGAGTACTTCCAGTCTTGATCATCAAATCAAGAAGGGAAATTTAATCTGTGTAAAGGTAGGTGGATAGAACTGTGGTAATAAGAGGTCTTTCCTGATCAGGAGTATCAATTCTGAAATTTATTGGTTCAGTTTTGTAAGTAGGTGGAAAGAAGCACAACTCTGAAGAAAACACCAGGGAAGGTGAAAAATGGCTCAATGATATCATTAATGCTAAGAGGAAAAAAAGGCATGCACACTTTCCATTAGTAAGAAAACCCAAGAATTAAAATATTTATGAAGGGATGGTTGAAGATTATCAGTTGTAACAATTGCTGAAACACTTGTAGTATAGACATTCTACTGTCTTGCACCTTATTATATATCATGCACATGAAACAATAGCATTTGGTATTTGGACAACATTGGACAATCTGGCAGGGATTATAATTAAGACTATTGCATTCTTTAAATATGTTTTAAAAATCAGTGCTTCAAACATTGTTTGATCCAGTTTCTAAAAAAAAGGTTTGTTGGTAAATTTAAAATGATTCCCTTTTAACACAGGTACTATCTGGCACTCTTTTCTCCTTGTGCCATCATTAAGTAGATCTGTGATATATTGGCTACAGCAGCAGCCTGCAATATTTTTGGCTCCAGACAATGGTTCTGTGGAGGGATGTTTTTCCACGGACTAGGGGACATAGTTTCATGTGCAGATGTGGATGGGACTTGGCTTGCTTCTGTGGCCCAGTTCTTGGCAGGCTGCGGCCTAGGCATTGTGGATACCTGGCATTTAGAACTGGCTGAGATGGTAAAATTACTACTTTGATTAAAGAAAAGACTTCATCTAGCTTTATTTCTTCTTGGAAACCACTTTTGAACTTTTTCCTTTGGGGCTTTTTTCTTTTAATTTTAATTTTGGGATTTGACAGTTGGAACTGCTTAGGACCGTGATGGCAAACCTATGCCACGAGGTCCACATGTGGCACACAGAGCCCTATTGGTGGCCATACAAGCACAGCTCTAGTGCATATGCATGCTCCTGCCAGCTGATTTTTGGGACTTCTGGGCCCACAAGAAGTCAGGAAACAGACTGTTTCTGACCTCCGGAGGGCCTCCAGGTGGGTGGGGAATGCTCGTTTTTCACTCTCTGCAGGCTCCAGAGTCTTTCAAGGAATCTGGGGAGAACCTCCTAGGAAGGCTTGAGCCTGCAGAGAGAGAAAAATGGTCCTACTGGGCCCACAGGTCCAAAAGTGGGGGAAGCCTGGGGATTGTGAATGCATGCCAGGGGGGCAAATAAAATTATGAATGTGGGCACACATGGAGCCTCCCCAACCACATGACTCTAGGATTCTATAAATATTGTGCATTATTGTTAATGTTAGAGTAAGATGTTTATATTTAATATTTGTATCCATATCCAAAAAAGTCAGAAACTATTCTTTTTCTACTTCTTGTTTTCTTTCTTTTCTGATCTCTTAATTTTGCTCTTTTTTCCTAACCTATTTATGAGTCATTTATGAATGTCTATTTGTACATGTGAGTTCACAGACATTTAGTAATTTGGTACATTTATATCTTTAAAGAAGACACAAGACATCTATAAGAAAAAAATATGAAGATAGGAAGGAAAGTGCTTCTGTAATTGGAGGATCATTATTTGTCAAAATTTAATGATTTTCCATGGAAATTATTATCCATCCATGAACATTGCTAAGACTGTGGGAAATTGCATTAACAGAATTGTGACTTCAAAACAATATTTTTCTGATCATTGGCAATTTATCTGCCTGATGTTAAATTGCTGAGGCATTTCTATGCTGGTAACTGCCTATCAATATTATACTGAACATTTTTTTTACCATTTGAAAACCTTAATATAAAAAGGATTTTGCTATAAAGAGTGACAGGAGCAGAACATAATTAAACTCCAGTATCTAGTTTTACCAAAGTTTTCTTATCTTCAAAAGTTTGCAGGTCAGGGCTATAGGATTATCATTTTGGGGGATCCAGAACTTCACTCATAAACTAGGATTATTGAGATCCTGACCACATCTAACTGTTTCTCGGGACTAAGACAGTGGGGAAGATGATGTTAGGATGTGTGAGTTTTAATTTCAACTCTTTGAGTGTTGCTTCAAAGCAGTGTTCAAAACTCTCAGGCTTTGAAAGGTAATTTATAAGCCATTGGAAAAGCTGAAACTCCAGATAACTATAAGAGTCAGTTAGGGCTGTAGCCACAGCAGGGTGGGGAAAAAAAAGAGAAGTGCTCATTTAAAAGGGTTGAATTAGCCCTCATTTGAGAGGGGAAGATAGGCTTCCTGAGGCTGACCTTCACCTTCCTCATCATGACTTTAGTTGATGATATAGTGTAAGGTTTAATTAAACACTGTGGGGTACAGAGTTCAATTTGGAAATCCCCAAAGTGGCTGTGACATAGCCAAAAAGCTCTTTTACAGACACCGTCTACAAAGATCCAGGATTTCTCACCTGCAGTCTATTATTAGGTAGTTCATATTGAGACAGGATTTCCCCGGTTAGCCTTCCCGTTTTGTTTTGTTTTTTAATTTTTGGATCAAGTAAAAAGGCTGGGTTCCAAGTAGTTAATTCTTAATCTATATACATTATTGCACTTCTGTTTCCACTGGAAGGTTTTACACCCAAAAAAAAAAGGAAAAGTCGCTACGAATACATTAAAAGGCAAGTACACGTTTTTAAATAATATCCATATTTGGAAGCCAACTAAGGTAATAAAATGAAATTTATGGGCAGTGCTTGGCTTTAATCTTCAGCAAAGAGAGATGCATGCGAACATTATTTACTTTCTGTCTCAGGAGGGAAATATAGATTGGAGAGTTATTGGGTTATCATTAAACAATCCATGACAGATATGTGATTCACAATAGAGACTTGGTAGGCAAAGCAGAACAAATCAGGGGTGTATCTAGCAAAGGATAGATGTAATGGGGACCATATTTCCATTACAACTCTTTGCAAATTAAATATTGGATGCATGACTACTTTTCACAATTGTGGATGGGGGAAACTGAATCATGCTTTTCTCATGTGCAAAGCCTAGATCATTTCTGACACAGGAATTAAAATGAAACACATTGGTGCTGAACTTGCAGAGCTGAGTTGCAGAATGATAATAGTAAAAAAAAAATCAGTTATCCACTCTGTTATGAAGGAGTGCAGTTAAGCTATTCCGTTTGAGGTACATTTTACTGATTTTCAATTCAGAGTTATACTTAATCCCAAAGGCTAGGATGACCGTGAAGGATGGGGGCGAAGGTAATTTAAACTAAATGATTCTTAACCATTCCTAGGAATACTCTTCTCCTCCACAAAATGCATTGAAGAAAAAAACTTCAATCCCAGTCACTAACAGTCCCAGTCACAAATATATATATTTATATATGTATATGGCTCTTCGGTTATTCAGGTTTTCTCCCGCGTAGAATTGGACGTTTCCTGGCGACGTTTCGATGAAATCTCATTCATCATCTTCAGGCTTGTTTCTTCGACCTGGTGCTTCTCCGAGTAATGTGAGCTTGCGGCTGTTTCTTCCTTTTAAAAGATAAATGGATAAATGGTTGATGTACTGGGAACTATTGGAAAACCATCAAGAGGAATTTAAAATTAAATCAAGAGCATGAAGGTGCAGTATGGTAGACTTTTGAACAATTGCTAGGACAGATTAAATGCCTTTGAAAACATCCCTTTGTTCTACATTTGGTTCAGTAAAACACTTAAAGGAACACCCCATAATAGCTTGGATTGTGCAAACACCAAGCCACAAACCATGAACATAGAATGATTGCCCACAAGTGAAGCCAAGTTGCTGCATTGAACTAGGCAAAATATGTCATCTTTGTTTGTGTTAGAACCACAACTAATCAGTTTTGTGATCTATGATCAAGGGATTGTAAAGTCTGGGATAGATAAGGGAGCTTTGTGATCATGGTGTTTAAAAGGTTTCAGTAAACATTATGGGTGCTTAAATTCATTTAATGGTACATGTTCATGAAGATAAAGAATATGTGTATTATCACACATTCTCAAAATGTATCATAGCTGCATCATATGAAAAATGTAGAAAGTGGAAGAAAATATCCCAGTTCTGTAGCTAGCATATGTTGCATGTACACAGAACTATATTTTGGGCAACATATATAATCATTAGAAATTTTGATTTAATGGTATTAATGTGAATATCATTTATGAGCAAAAATGTAATGGTTACAGCAAGTGTAAAAAGATACGGAAGCAAAACTTTATTCTAATTACATTTTTTTCTTATCTTTCTCCCCCCCCTCCCCTCTAGAATGCAATTCTCAAGTCCAGGATGAATGAATGCCACTATGATAAACGCATGGACTTCTTTTATAATAGGAGTAACGCTGACACGGCAGACGAGTGGTCAGGGACGAGCCTTGTAATTGTTTTGTGCTTCGGCACTTTTTTTTGTTTCTTCATTTTCCTTTCAAACTCTTTGGTCATAGCTGCGGTTGTGAAAAACAAGAAGTTCCACTACCCCTTTTATTACTTGCTAGCCAACCTCGCTGCTGCAGATTTTTTTGCAGGTATCGCTTATGTATTTTTGATGTTCAACACTGGCCCAGTCTCAAGAACATTAAGCGTAAATCGATGGTTTTTGCGCCAGGGACTTTTGGACACAAGTTTGACAGCTTCTCTGGCCAACTTACTGGTAATTGCTGTTGAGCGGCACATATCTATTGTGAAGATGAGGGTTCACAGCAATCTCACAAAAAAGAGGGTCACATTTTTCATTTTGTTGATCTGGGCCATAGCGATTTTCATGGGCGCGGTGCCCACATTGGGCTGGAACTGCCTGTGCGACATTTCCACCTGCTCTTCTCTGGCTCCTATTTATAGCAGGAGTTATTTGATATTTTGGACAGTCTCTAATCTGGGAGTTTTCTTCATCATGGTGGTTGTATACATAAGAATCTACATGTATGTCCAGAGAAAAACAAATGTTTTGTCTCCGCATACTAGTGGATCCATCAGCCGCAGGAAAACGCCAATGAAACTTATGAAGACCGTCATGGCAGTGTTAGGTAAGATATGGTGAGCTGTGCTATTATTACCTAGTTTTTAAAAGAGTTTTCTCTGCAGATAGATAGATAGATAGATAGATAGATAGATAGATAGATAGATAGATAGATAGATAGATAGATAGATAGATAGATTGATTGATTTTTTTTGTGGAGATACCTGGTTACTCAAATATGAGAGGGAGCAACTTGCTTCCTTTTGCCTTTCAGCTCAAAGTACTTAGCTCTCATCAGCTAGCCATACCCTTCTGGGGTACGATGCAGGCCGCCCGGGTTCAAATCCCAGAAGGGTATAGCTAGCTGATGAGAGCTAAATAGCTTGAAATAGATCTATAATAGTCTCCCTTTATTTTCAATATCAGCAAAAAAAACAAGAAACAACTTTGTTGTTCCATCCTCCAAGTAATTAGAACTCAGCCTGCATTCTTCTGATGGATTACACATTCTTCAGAAAAACATCAACTTATTTACATATGGTTGTTGTGTAATGTTGGGGGGTTGTTGTTATGCAGCTGCTGGTACCATGGCTTGAATTCCTCCTCATTAGAGTTTTAATGTGTGGATTGTTTTATTAGTAAAAAAACGTTCCAATTGCAGATTTAAAAAAAACTGATTCACCTCAGAGTCACCTAAATTCCCAGGTTGGTGTTTTAGTGCAAAAAGAGAAGTCTCCCCTCAAATGACTAATTTAGATGGTAGTTTCAGCATTCGCTCTTTGTGGGAGACTTGATATTTATGATAATAGCTTTATTTGGTCCAGTTCCTACCCATGTGAGTACTGGGGGACTTGCTTATGGATCAGCAAAAATCATGCAATACATTTGTCATGTGGAAATTGCAGCAAAACAAGTAAATTACTGTACATAGGATATCTTGCTAAGATGCTATATTGGAACTATTTGGTTACAAGACAGAATCCATCGAAGGACAACAAATATCAAAAGGCAACAAATGAGTTAATAAATAATGGTGAAGTGAAAAAGGGGGGGGAGTTTGGTTTCAGTTTGATAGTTATCACATATGCTCAGTTACCTGTGTAATTTAGAGGATAATTGGTCTATTCTGTACTTCAGGCACAGAAGTCATCTTTAATTATTTAATTTAATTAATTAGTTAACAAAACTTTTAGAACACCTTTGTTCGTTGCTTGAATGTCTAATATGGATTCTTTAAAACTGGGGTAGCTTGGTGTTCTACAAAACATTCTAGTTCAGGGGGCGCTGTCGCCCAGGAGATTAAATGTTTAACAAAACATTTGCTAGGCCAATCCTCAAATACAGCTCATCTGTTTGGAATCCACACTGACATTAATACAACCGAACGTGTACAGAAATATTTCACAAGAAGAGTCCTCCACTCCTTTGCTCACAACAAAATACCTTATGCCACTAGAC
>JANHFP010000332.1:50734-65499 GCA_032468135.1 Calamaria suluensis | reverse complement strand
AGAGAGAGAGAGAGAGAAAGAATCATTTTTACAAGAGAAGGATATCAAACTATCCATCGTGAGCCCTGTTATTTGGCAATGAATGCAATATCACTCCTTGTTCAGTCTATCTATTGTTATTTTAATCTAATGCAATATATTACATTTTTTCATCTTTGTTAGTATCAAGATTGCCTTGCTTAATGGAACAGCTCTTCTTCCTAACTGCTATGGATTAGGAAGACTTGGCTTTTAAAAGCTGCACATTTCCAATAGAAATAAGAACTTCAAATATTACCTGGCTGGTAACGATCTAAAAGTTGACCCATGCTCTGTGAAGGACATATGCATACTCACTTCAAAAGATCTAAGTCCCAGAGCTGACTCTAACATCATTGCAAAAAAGGCACCAAGAGTTGTCAATCTTATTTTATGAAGTTTATCCTCTGGTAATGTTATACTTCAAACTAGGACATATAAAACCTTTGCCAGACCTATACTAGAACACTGTTCACTTGCATGGAACCCTCACTGTATTTCAGACATCAATACACTAGAGAGGGTCCAGAGATATTTTACTAGAAGAGTACTCAAATATTCTGCTTGAAATAAAATTCCCTATACCACCAGGCTTCAAATTTTAGGACTGGAAAGCCTCGAACTACACCATTTATGTTCCAATATATGCTTAGTTCATAGGATTATTTACCAAAATGTCCTACCTGTAAATGAGTACTTTAACTTCAACCATAATAACACAAGGGCTATCAATAGATTCAAACTCAATGTAATTCGCCATACTCTTGATTGTAGTAAATATGACTTCTGCAGTAGAGTAGTAAATATCTGCAACACTCTACCTGATCCTGTTATTAGTCTCACTAATCCCCATACCTTTTACCTTAAACTGTCTACCATGGACCTTTTGTGTTTCTTAAGAGCTGCCTAAGGGGGCATGCATAAATGCACCAGCATGCCTACCATCCCTGTCCTACTGTTCCTATTCTAGGTGTTTATGGAAATGTTTTGCCTATTTATATCCTTTATTGGTGCCAATTTTTGTGCTGGTTTCCTTGTACTTGTTGACAAATAAATAAATAAATAAATAAATAATATAAAAATAAATAAATAAATTTTATATTTAATTTGAGAATCCAGCAGCTATTCCGCACAGTAAGCTTTCGTAAAACCTTGGTGTGAACTTTATTTATTTACTAAGCCTCCCTATAGTTTATTTGCTAAACTTAGTAACAGAAAAATCATTCAGGAAGAAAGATATGGCACACAGTATTGTTGCCAAGATCACTGATGGATGTACCAAGAACTGAATTTGACTTGTGGGAGTATTTATGTTTTCAGAAGTATTTGAAATAGTCAGGAAATCTCTGCCTGTGAGAAATTCTATAATACAAGGAATGATAAGATACTTACTAAATTCATATGTTCAGAATACCTGAATCAGCCTGAGATACAGGTAATCCTTTCTTACTGACTGGCTCATTTAACAACCATTCAAAGTGAATGACAGTTGAAACAGGAAAAAAAAACAGTTTTGCAAACAATCCTTGCATTTACATCTGTCACAACATCCTGCATCATCTCTGTTCAGATTCTTTGCAATCTCCTTTCATTTATGGCTGTCACAGTGGCCTATGATCATGTTCATGTACTTTGCAATCAGCTTTCAACAAGCAGAATTAATGGAGAATACAAAAGTTAAACCACAAGTCATAAATATGTGATGTTTTGCTTAACAATTATGTAGCAATATGAGTAAATTATGCCACTTATTTAGGAAACCGTGGTGTAGTCATTGTGATCTGTAGAACACATCACTCAGAGAAAGTTTTTATGGTGAAATTGAGAAAGTGCATCACTGCTACTATATTATTACAAGTATATGTTCTTGAAAATATTTTTTAATCATTAATTCTGCTGGAGGAACGTTGTGCATGGGGTCGCGATGGGTCGGACATGACCGCAACTAACAACAACATAAGAAAAATTAATTTGATAAACAGGTAGACCCTAAGTACACTTTTGGGTAGTTTTTCACTGTAGACCACATAGAAATCTATTAATCCATCTTTTCATTTTTAGAATATAAAAGCATTTCAAAAATTGCTGGGAAAAAAACCCTATTAAATCCAGTATTCCATATCAGAAGTGTACAGTTCTTTCCAGCTGTGTAAAATAATCTGGTTTTTTTCCCCTTCAAAGTCTAGCCTTAATAAAGGCAGAGTTCTTCATAAAATGTCAAATTACAGCTTTGACTGTGACATGGTAGTTAATTAATAAATGGAGACAATCACTTGCTTTGGAATCAGCCTTGACTTTGGGCCAGTCTTGTACCCTAAAGTAGCTTAATGCATGCCTATGGGAGGAAAATTGGATAGAAGGAACCTGCATACTAGTTTGAGCTTGTTTACAAATGCTGGGCGAGCTGGGCTGCTAATTACTGCTTCTCAATCCATGGTTCCCCTTGTAAATTGAAAGTTGTAGGTTGAAGCTTCTGCCATTTCTACACTGTAACAATAAAAATGAGTTGTGTTTCATATTTATCTGTGTTCTTGTTTTTTTGTTTGTTTGTTTGTTTTTGCAATGAAGGTGGAATATGCTGGAAGCTGAAAAGTAGCACGAATTATGGATCTACTTTCCAATTCTACTGATAAGCAGAACACAGACAGATTTCACCATTTACCCTAGGATTCATATGCAGGGGAGCTTTATTTTATTTATCAAATAGACGTGGTGGCATAAGTGGTTAGAATGCAGCATGACAGACTAATTCTGCTGACTACCAGCAGTTCGACTCTCACTGGCTCAAGGTTGATTCAGGCTTCCATTCTTCCAAGGTCATTAAAACAAGGACCCAGATTGTTGGGGGCAACATGACTATAAAAACCTCTTACAGACAGCTGTAAAGCACTGTGAAGTGGTATATAGAATATAGAATAATAGAGTTAGAAGGGACCTTGGAAGTCTTCTAGTCCAACCCCCTGCCCAGGCAGGAAAACCTACACCATTTCAGACAAATGGTTATCCAACAAGTCTGAGTGCTAAGTGCTAGTGCTATTTTGAAACAGACATTTAAATTTCCCTATACCACAAGGCTTAAAATGTTTGATGAATTTGTGAAATTACTTGAAGGCTCATTTCTCACCAACACCATCAATTATTATACAGGGACTTCACAAATAAGTTGAACCTCCTGGAAAAGGTATTACTGCTTAAACCACAGAGCTGCATAATCTCTCTCAATACTTCAGATTTGGGGATTTAGAAGAGATACTGAGGGATTGTCTTGCATGTGGGGTTTATGATGATGAATTCCAAATGAATGTTCATGTCTGAGAGGTTTGTCGTTTGAAATAGCTCAAAAAACCAGCATCGCTACAAGTTACAGGCATCAAGGAGGTAGCAGCTAATGTAAAAGCTATCTATACCAAGCAGACTAAAAATTCTGCACAGCATGCTGAATATAGGAAATGCACCATCTACAAATTCTTCAGAGAGGCACAAATATATCTGTCCCTGTGGTGGGTTTCAACAGTTCTCTGTGTGCAGAATTAAAGGTATGGAAAACAGATTTTAAAAGAAAAAAAGAAAAGAAAATGAGCCAGTTAAATAAGTGAACAACCAAGGAACTGAACTGAGGAATCACATCACTTAACTTTAAAAAAAAGATGACTTTTCACAGGATTATGGAAACCAGCTCATTTCACCCTAACTGTGTGGAGAAGTCTCAGAATGATGCAGTGTTAACCATAGTATTTGTTTATGATGATTCTGCATGTAACTTACCCATAATCAATAAGAATACTTTTTGTTGCATTTTTCCCATTGGAGTTTTCTCCCAAATTTGGAGTCCACTATGGTTTCTCCATGACTATAACAACAAGAAATTGATTTTGCTGGAGGTTGAAATGATGATTGCAGCTTCCCCCAAGGAAAACTCCTAATCAGCAATACAGAAAGGAAAATCAAATCACATTATGGAGGGGAAAAAAACTAGTTTTCATCCCTAGGAATTAGTATCCAAAGAATTCAGGCATTTGTGTTTAATAAAGACTTCATACTGACTTTTCATGACTTATTAAGGGAATAGTAAATTCGTATTAAATTATGCCAGGGAACATATTAGGCTATGCCATCTTAACCTATTGCTCAATTAAAAGTAACTTCTACTGAGTTAGTTATAACACGACAGCAGAAAGTTTGACATGACTGTCTCCATCAGGATTCATTAGGGATTTTCAGGACAAAGAAGATTTTTTTTGGAGAGTATGGAACTCTGGATCTGGTCCCAGGAAGCTTCTGTCTTTTTTATCATTGCAATTAGTGGATATGTATAACTCCAATTGTCAGATAGACCACCAATTTATCAAATAAAAATATGCTCTTCTCAGGGGTGGGCTGCTGGGGTTTGCAGGGGTTCTGGAGAACCTCTAGCTAAGATTCTGTGCAGTTTGGAGAACCCCCAAATCCCAGTCCTGGCTGGCCCTGCCTATGCCTCCCCTCCCATTAGTTCCCACAAAACCCGTTTTTGATTTAGGAAAGTGCAGGGCACATGTGGACACTTGGGGAGGGTGAAAAACAGGCCTACCAGAAGTTCTGAAAAGCTGGAAACAGGCCCATTTCTGGCCTCCAGAGGGTCTCTGGAGCCTGGGGAGGTTGTTTTTTCCTTCCCAGAAGCTCAAAGAAAGCCTCTGGAGCCCAGGAAGGATAAAAACACCCCCCCACACACACTGTGGTGCAGGACTAGGCCACTCCGGGAGAAGCTCATGCCCACCATGGCCATGCCCACCCAACAACCAGGCAGAAAACTCCTTGCTGAACTAACTATAGAATTCAATTTTCAAACCTCCACATAAAACTTGAAAATTTTTAAATAACAAAAGTCAATTTGTTTGCTAAAAGTTCTCCCTCTGCATCAAAAAAACAAGAGTCCCCCCTCTGTATGGATGAAGGGAAAATGAAAGCTATAGGAGTATAATACATACAGTGCTGAATAAAATGAACCCCATTGCCTTGTCTTTGTAAGTAATGATTCAATTAGAACAGCATTTTTCTTCTGCCATGGAATTCTATACTCTGTACAAATGGAACGGAGACCTTAAAAATAGCAATGGGTCCAATTATATTTGAAGGCTGACAGATAACTGCAACTTTTCAGGGATGAAACAATTAGTTGAGCAGCACTTTGCACAAATATACTGTGGTGCCTTTCAGAAAAAAATCTAAAACATCCTTGAGCATTCTTTAAAAAAGGTAATTAATAGGTCTTAGTCTTCTTTTTTTCTCTCTCTTTTGAAGAAAGCATTCGTTTCAACTTTGACCAATGAGGAAAGTGAAATAACACTGAAATAATGCATTTTAATTGCCAGAGCACAACATCACAAGTTAATTACATTGATTTGGAAAATCTTTGGCAAAAGCACAAACTAAGACTTGTCTTTGTTTCATACTTTTTTTTTTTACCTACAGCAACAACTCCTCACAGTGATCTCCAAAGTAATATAATAAATTGAAACAATTATGAAAAAAATGATATATAAAAATATACTAAAGGCAATGAACTATACCCTGTCAAATTCTTAGGTCTCCTTCAGGTAATCTGCATTAAACTTTTCTTCTAGCCATGTCAACTCTGGTTGAGAGGCTAATTCTTTTTGCCTTGAAAAAGGATTTTTGCCTCATTGCTAAATATTTCATTTATTGCAAGTTGGGATTGTCCTCTCCATCAACTTCCAAGAAGCTGACTCTATTTGATTCCTTTTCTCTTCCTAAATTGTTTCCAACATACTGACTACTAAAATAACCTTATAATGCTCTATAACGTTAACAATTCTGCTTGTTTTCATTTTTATTTCCTACCCATTTTCTTTTTCATAAATATTATTAGATTGTAAAATGAAGCAAAGATTCTCTTGTTTCTTCTTTTAAGGTTCACAACAGTTGGAAGGGAGGTTGATGAAAGTAATTTGTGACCTGTAAACATGATTTAGGATGAATTTCAAATGCACTTCTTTGTACCTCATGTGCCCAAAACAAAGACAAATGTAGATCATTATATAGTAAGTCCAAACACTAGGGATCAGGCTGCAAAAGATGTTAAAATATAGTCAAAACTGAGATTTGTACATAAGTCGAATGCTTAGTTATGCTTTAAAACACTGTATCTGATCTAAATTTATATCAAAGACATGTCTATGACATGTGCAACAAGGCTATTCAGCATTTCCAATTTCAAGACAAATTTTTTTAGGAGGATGCCAGATCTGTGACCTACCATTAGTCTTCAATTCTTTAAACCAGGTATATTTTTTCACTGATTTAGATGGCTGCCCTCTACATGCCATTGTATTATTCCAGGAAATTACACAATTGTTCCAAAAGCTGGTAGTACAGTTTGTATGCATTACCTGATATTCCAAAGGATCTTTTTGGTTCTGAATGTGAGGTGCTGGAAAGACCAATTAACATATCTGGTGGAATTGTCATTTAAATGAGGCCAGGATTCTATTCTGAAATGAATTCATAAAAGTGCAAAAACCTCTTTCCTACAGATGTGAAAGAGCCCTAAGTCATGTTAAAGGTTAATACATTATTGCTTTTATGGAATGCAATCACTTTTTTTTAATCAAACACTTGAAGTATTATCCTGACAGGAAAGCATATATACGTCCTTAGTTGTGAAGAAAGTAAATAATAGAGAGAAACGCTGTATGGCAATAACATGTTTGAAGTGGGGATAGTAAATTATCTATAGAAAGAAGTCATTTACAAAGTTGTTCAGGATAACAGAACTGCTTTCTGGACTGAACTCTACTCTATTTTTATATTTCTGGACTAAAAACACCACTTCTGACAACAACAACAACAACAACAACAACAATACATCAAACCATTATTGAAAACAACTTAAAATCAAAATGAAAGAATTAAAAATAAACCCAGTGCAAATAAAAATATTTTTTACTTCAAGGGTTTCCAGAAGTCCAGAAGCGAGGATGGACTGGACTCTCATTAAAAACGTTTACAAGCTGCATACGCACTGGGTATATTGCACTTCTAACCAGAGGTAGTTGTCCTATACATACCTATTTTCCAAGATAAATTGGTCTATCTCAGTCCAAGCCAGCCATTTGATTTGAATAGAATATTCTTTTTTTTTTTTGGATACAATTTTATTTATTTTCTTGGGTTAGGGAAAAGAGTAATGGGTACAGGAAGGGTTTTAATCAATTTTTTAACAACAACTTGCTTACCAGAGTTATAGGGGGTTCATACATCACATATCACTCAAGTAATTATAGATATTTATATCATATTATATTTTTTACAGATCTGTTGATTGACAACCAGCTTATCCTGCTCCTGCACCTAAAAACTTAGTATCTCATTTTATTTGATTTCCAGTTTTCTAGTTACCTCTTTGACACTTTACCCAGCACATTTATAGGTCATTATTTATCTTGTGATCTTAGTTTACTTGGCGACAGTGCCCCCCCCTGTATTTTCAGGCCTAAGGTTTGGGGTTTCCTCTCTCCCTCTCTCTAGGTTTCCCTTCCTCCCCTTTCCCCCCAGATGCCAGATCTTCTCCATCTACTAGGGTTTTATGGTCATTGTAAAAAAGTTTCCACTTCATTACTATTTATTATTTTGTATTTTTTCTCCTCCCAGAATATTAAGAGACCTTCAGGCATCAACCACCTAAATATCATACTCTTGGCAAACAATCTCTTAGTTAAAAATTGTATTTCCTTCTCTGGCCTTTCTTGGAATCTGTTTTAAGACTGCCAGTTCCCTTCCTTAAATCTCAGAGATTTACCCCTTAGTACCCTCAGAATCTCAACCGTTCTGGATCTTCTGAGAAATGTTAATCTGCATGTAGTTGACAAGATGATGTCCTTGCTTTTTCATACTCAATACATGTTCACCATGGCCAGGCAAACCAATGTGATTTGATGCTTTATTTATGGACTGCATTTGCTGCTTTTAGCAGTCTGAGATTCTAGACAAATGAAGTCTTGAGTTCATATGATCTCTTCACTGTCAATTGTTCTTTTGACATTTCCATTCCTCACAGTATTCATGAGCTTCTTCTTGTTGTTGTTTTGTTCAGGAAGACACCAAATTTCTCACTTTTTAAAAATCCTTTTGATCAGATGTTTCAAGCCTCATTTGATTTCTGAGAGAAGATTTGTGTTGTCAGCAGCAAAGATGTGCCTTCTTTCAATCTAAATTTTGATTCCATCTTCCTCATGATTACTCCAACATATAGGTTGAATATGAAAAATGAAAGAATGCAACACTGTCACACTCCTTTTTGAAGCAATCAATATCTCCATATAGGGTTCACACCTATAAATCATCTATTTCAAGCTCCATTGCATCAGTCATTGGGGCATAGATTTTGATAACTGCAATTATAAGGGGCTGATTTGGACTGTACCAATTTGACTAGATATATGGACACCACCAGATCTTCCAGTGCTCTCCATTGTGTGATCTACATTATTTAAGGTTTTCTTGTACATAATAAAACAGATTGGATGTTATATTTTTTCATGATTTAAGTAGATTACAAGGTCTTAAAGAGAATCTTTTTCACATGAGGAATGAGGGCAATGGTACTGTAATGGTATTTGGACCAATCCTTGGAGTGCCCCCCTCTTGACAATAGAATGAACACTAATTGTTCCAGTCCTGTGGCCATTTGTTGATTTCTGGCACAAGGCTGTGAAGCTTATGGAGGCACAGATCTCAGCAATGAGGCCTTGTTTGGCAGTTGATTCATTGCCAACACAACTTCTTCCTGAAAGATGGCTGGTTCTATATCTGCTTTAATTTCATCCTCATCCTGAGAGCCTCTTTGTTGCTATCATAAAGGTCTTGGGTATATTATTTCCATCCATTCTTGATATCTGGTTGGTCATTCTTTTGCTTGTTTTTGATGACTCTTTTGTCAACAGTAAACGGTGTTTGAATTTTTTGACTTGTGTAACTGAATTCCTGACGTGGCCCTTCCTAGCTCCTTGTAGTGGTGGTTCCTTTTCTTGCTGCACTTTATAAATTTGTATTCAATCTCCTTGCTTCCTCCTGTTTACCTGTTGTTTTGGCGGCTTTGCTTTATTCATCTATTTGATGGTCTCATCTGAGAACCTCTTGTGATTTTTCTCTGGTTTCATCTACAACATGTGTGCCACAGATGTTGCAATGATGGCTGATTGAATTTCTTGCCAAGTACATTGTGCCTCTTTTTAACAATGCCCAGAAGTTTAAATCTATTTTTCACCTCAACTTCATATGTGGAAGGGATTTTGGTGAAGTCAAACTTCTCCATTGGATCTTCCATTTTGATATTACATAACTTGATTCTGATCGGAACTGCAGATGGCACTGAAATATGTATTGACACTGTGGATTTGAACTGAACCATCAATGGCTGCATAAGACATAGTTGATTGATTATGACAAGTAATTTTGTGATGTCCAAATTTATAAATGACAATTGTGCTGTTTGAACTGGGTATTCATAATATAAAATGTTTCTCATGACAAACGATCACCTGCATCATTCCTCTGTCCAAATCCAAAGCTGCCAGTGATGCCTGTTGCTGCTTGACTGCCAACATTTGCACTGATTTCATACTCTATGTAAATACTGTAATATCTTTTTTGGACACTTGCACTGGAGGATTTATTTTATTTTTTTATGCTGGGCTAGAAACCCTCTATTTCAAGCTCCATTGCATCAGTCATTGGGGCATAGATTTTGACAACTGCAATTCTAAGAGGCTTGGCACAGATTTGGACGGTCATAGTGCAATCATTAACCACCAAGAAGCCTTCCAATGCTTGGGCAAATTTCTTGCTTGTGATAAATCCATTTGTTTTCCTGGTGTCATGTTCTGAGTAAAAAAGACAGATAATACCATGGTTCATTGCTCAGACATTCTATACTCCATATGAAAGCCAACACCAATGAGTTTTCAATTGCTACAAGCAAGTCATTAGTGCCTTGACTCTGTGTGCATGTGTGAGAGGGAGGGTGGAGGCGGGAGGGAGAGATGAAGCTGGTAAAGAGGATGTGGAAAGTAAAGGCCAAGTTGGTGTGAGTGATGGTAGCATAACCCAGGGCTGTGATTCCTAAGTTGGGAGAGTGACTCCATTAAATCCCATGGATAATAGCAAATCTCTCTGTCCAGAAGAGTGTTAGGAAGTGCTATGATATTGCATAGAAAATGATATTGCTTAGTTTGGGGTTCCTCAGCCCATGATCCACTATTGGGCCATGGGTTATTTGGAACCAGACTGAACAAGCAGCTTGCAAGCACATGCTCTCAGTTCAACGTATGCAAATGGCAGGCTGGTGTACAGATCAACTTGCATAAGTTGAGATATGCATGCACATGCATGCACACCAGCCCACTGCTTATGCAGCCTGGTCCCCCTCTCTTCCCCTAGTCAATCCATTTGGGTATCACTGGTTTAGACCACTAGGTCTCGGGTGGATGATACACCATTGAATAAGACCCTTAGATGTGAGAAGGATTTTTTTCCTTATATGTACAGAAAGTGTATTCATACACTTACTCACCCATCCATACATAATATCACTATACATAAAATACTATTACCAGAAAATTAGCACAATAGTGGCTCTTGTGAGTCAATTGTTTGCTTTCCTTCAAGCCCTTTGACAAATATAAGAAAATGAGAATGTTATTTAGAAAGAACAATCTGCAAACAGTCTGCTCCTGGAATCCATTCTAAGGTATACTAGTGCTTTATAGTAAGGGTTCCCAACCCAAAGGCCACAGCCATTTACCAGGCCATGGTCCATTTGGAACCAGGCCATAGAAGCAGCAGGCAAGTGTGCAAGTGTGTATAGCGGTTTAACCTACTGCTTGTGTAGAACCATTCTTACTCCCTTCTATCACGGCTGCCACCAGTTCACAAAACCAGAAAGGTTTGGGACCTCTGGCTTACAGTATTTTCTAACCAGTTTACAGAGTCAGCATATTGCCCCCAACAATTTGGATTCTCATTTTACTGGCCTCAGAAGGATGGAAGGCTGAGTCAACCTTGATCCAGTCAGGATTGAAATCCTGGCAGTGGCCAGTATTAGCCTTCAGTACTGCACTCAAACCACTGTGCCAACATGATTCTATAATGATAAGGTAGTGTTAATACTCATGATTTGTGCTACCTGAAAGGGCAGACAGAATCTGTTTTTTTTGTTAGAGACAACATGATTTATTCCCCATTTCTATTTTAAATCAGTTTCATTTCTCCCTTCCCCACCTCACACTAACATTACAAAAATGTAATTGGAAAGTGTTTGTGGTCTCTGGGCTAGGAACTTTTTGCTGTTCAGAAATATTTGGACGCAAAGAGAATTGAACACTGTAAGGTTGCTGTGAAATTGTAAAGTTCTATAGCTATAGTCCCTGTAACAATAAGAAAGGGTGTATGGGGATGGAAAGTGATGACCACTGAAATAACTAGTTTTAGCTCATGCAATGTGAAAAAAATGTCTCTTGGCTCAGCAAAGATATCAACAAAGTTTGCTTACTTGAGAATGCATGAAACACATAGAGTAGCATCTTGAAAGTATGTAGAAGTCCTCTGAATATCCTTCTTGTGGAATTGTCCTCCCACTGTTCCTTTTGCCTAGAGCTTTTTCATTTTTGATTGAATGAAGAATGCAATAAACAAGCAAACAGACTTTTGCAGACCAACTTTGCTTCTCTCCTAAAGGGCTACAGGAGTCATGTCAGATGATATAGAAACATGCTTCCAGAGGGGGCTGAAAAGAAATTCTCCTTGTTTCAGTTGCTGTTATTGTTTTTTTTAAAAAGTAATTTTTATTAAGTATACTACATTTAAAAACCAAACAACAAAGAGAAACACAAAAACACATACAATTACATTAAACATTAATACATAGATAGATAGATAGACAGACAGACAGACAGACAGACACAACTTTCTGCATCAACTATTGACTTTACACTTACACAAAGTTATTGTTTCAGTTTATCCAGTGTGATAATACCACATTTCATTTTATGTTCATATTTCTTATTTTTGGTTTCTATTTTGTAGCCATGATCCAGTTGTTATTTCTTCTTTTCTTTTAGAGTAAAGGGGATGGCTTTACTTTAAAGATGAACTGTGATTAACTACTCTCATATTTTCATTGTGGGAGCTCAACATTGCATTACATGAATTCAGCCATTTCGCTGCCCAATTTTTAACATGTTTTGGGAGATAAATCTGTGGTGAAATACTTTTTTTTTTACTACTGGTCCTAAGGGCATGGTCAGGCATGGCATGATGGGCATGGCAGGGGAAGGATACTTCAAAATCCCCATTCCGTCCCCACTCCTGGAGGAAGGTTTGCAAAGTCTCTATTCCCACTCCACCCTGGGGCCAGCTAGAGGTGGTATTTGCCGGTTCTCCGAACTGCTCAAAATATCTGCTACCAGTTCTCCAGAACCTGCTGGATTTCCCCCCTGAGATGAATCATATCTTTCCACTTCTCAGAAGTCCTGCACTCAACTTATCCATCAGGTTCAAAAACAAAAGTGAGATGCCCCAAATCAGTCATTTTGCTGACAATGCTGTTATCACATCTCAGGATATCCTGGGAACTGTGGGTGGGATGGGAAGAAGCCTGTAGGCTATGAGTATCTACCTTTCCAAGCCTGTACCTTCTAGCCTGGTTGGGTAAATTATCTTGTAAATACTGTAGTAGCAGCTATAGATCATGGCAAACCCTACGAAGTCAGGATCCCTTCAACCCCTGACTGACAAAGATTTTCAAACTTATCTTTCATTTAGCAATAGCACTTAGATTTATATACCACTTCACAGCACTTTACAGCCCTCCGTAAGCAGTTCACAGTCAGTATATTGCTCCTAACAATCTGAGTCCTCATTCTGACGACCTCGGAAGTAGGGAAGGCTAAGTCAACCATGAGTCAGTGAGAAGCAAACTATAATAGCCTGCAAAACTGCATTCTAACCACTGCAACATCATGACTCATTTATGGATAGATTCCACATTGTAAGGTTTACCTTTATCAACATCCATTGAACAGACAATAAATGCTAACAGTAGGAAGTTGATTTTCTTTCTGTTGCCATGCCATGCCAAAGAAACCTTACAAATTGTTCCATGGCTTTTTTTGGCACAGTAGTAACTCTGTCTACAATAGTTAGCTGGTGTCATGTATTAGGCGGGACACAGTGGCTCAGTGGGTAAGACATATGAGCTTATCAATTGGAAGGTTGACAGTTCAGCGGTTCGAATCCCTAGTGCTGTGTAACAGGGTGAGCTCCCGTTACTTGTCCCAGCTTCTGGCAACCTAGCAGTTTCGAAAGCATGTAAAAATGCAAGTAGAAAAAATAGGGACCAACTTTGGTGGGAAGTTAACAGTGTTCCATGCGCCTTTGGCGTTTAGTCATGCCGGCCACTTGACCATGGAGAGGTCTTCAGACAATGCTGGCTCTTTGGCTTTGAAATGGAGATGAGCACCGCCCCCTAGAGTTGGAAATGACTAGCACATATGTGCAAGGAAAACCTTTAATTCAGGCAACTCTGGCTCTTTGGCTTTGAAATGGAGATGAGCACTGCCCCCTAGAGTCGGAAACGACTAACACAAGGGTCAGCAAACTGTGGTTCTGGAGCCGCATGTGGCTCTTTCACTCATCTGCTGTGGCTCCCTGTCACTCAAAATATGTGTCACAACCGTCAATGTGTGACACCCGCCAGCACACGATTTAGTGAGTTTTTCAACTCCCATTAGGCCAACTATACAGAAATCCAAGGAAAGAAAAGTTTCAGAAGAAAACGTAATGTTTGATTCAACTACATATGATAGTTTTTTGGCCACTCAGGAAATAGTCCGGCATGGGAAGGGTTTTTGTGGCTCCCGGTGTTTTCTTTTCTGTGGGAAAATGGGTCCAAATGGCTCTTTGAGTGTTTAAGGTTGCTGACCCTTGGACCAACACATATGTGCAAGGGAAACCTTTACCAACCTATAAATCCCAGGAACACATGTGGCCACATTTTTGTGGCTCTAAAGGTCATGCTCAGTCACTGAACACAATGACTGAAAACCTGGGAGGAGAACCAGCATCTTAATCCTGCCTGTATATGCACCGTTCCACCACACAGCTACTCTAGGCTCCTCTCAGAAATGTTAAGTGTAGCCCCCGATCATTAAAACTGGTTAAAATTATCCCTTGTAACACTTTGAAGTAGACCCTTCCTAAATATATCAGTCCTTCTGATAAAAGACAGAATCCCAAGCTCTACTTCAAACTGTTACAAGGGATAATTTTAACTGTGCATGCATTTAAATTAATTATGATATGCAAATGAACTGTGTCTTCCTCCTTCTGGGAAGAGTGACAGCCCAAGCTATACATCACAGTATAAACACATGCCACAAAAACAGTATTTAAAACTAGCCCTTCCAGTTGCAAACCTCACCTTCTGGAGAATCCCAACAACCTTTTCAAGGGTAGCGTTGCCATCAAATCACCCCTGGCGAGTCTGCAAAGCTTTCAAGCTTTCTTTATTAAATGTGGCAGCGCCAGAAACCCGAGATGAATATTCTACCGTGAATAAACTAATGTTTCTTAGGGCACAACTAGATGTAATTCAGACGGATGTTTATACACAGAAGGGTGCGTATTAACAAGTTGATAAAGATAGAAGGGCTGAATCCGATTGAGGTTGGGTTCACAAACTGCATTACATAATG
>JANHFP010000326.1:6786-20595 GCA_032468135.1 Calamaria suluensis | reverse complement strand
AAAAATTCAAAAAAAAAGTATATATGTTATGTGATGATTGAAATGTTCTGTATTAAGTGTTTTACAATAAAAATTATATTTAAAAAAAAAAAAGAAAAGATGAGGCATAGGGATAACATTGACAGTTTTTGAAGGTGCAGAAAATAAGGTGCCCACTCTGTCATCAGACAGCTGGAGGTGCAGGTTCACCAGTAGATCCCATGTGAGCTGCATTCATAATCTTGAATAACAGAGACCAGAAGATCGCCGGTGAAAATAAGACGGAGAATGACAGTTGATCAGGCAACAGGCCCTCATCGTCTGATAAATTCTGATCATCAGCTACTTCCTCCCCACCCACGGAAGGATCCGAAGTGTCGGAAGTCCCAGAGGAAATACAACCCTGCAGCGACCGGAACTCATTGATATCATGAGCAGGAGGCCTGGTGGGAAGGGACTCAGAAGGTGGTTGACATTGAGCTGAACATGACGTAAGGCTCTGCTGAATAGCCGCAGCTAGCACAGAAGGAAAGTTATCAGGAAGGGAAAATCCCATGGTAGCACGGTTGTCCGTGACTAGAACGGAGTCCAAAGATGCAAGTGGAACAGACGGTGGATGAGCAGGTGGGCTCCACAAATCAGCAGCTGAGGTAGAAAGTGGGCAATCCCTCAGAGAAAGCTGATCTGGTTGTGGAACTGGGGAAGCTGATAGCTCAGGGAGAGAGGCCGCGTCCTTGGCCAAGGATGCCTTCTTGCAGAGCTTTTGAAGAGCCTTGTCTCTGCGCAGTTCGTCTTGGGAAGATGTCTTGGAACGATGGCACTTGGTTTTGGCAGCTTGGTTTTGGATGAGCCATGCAGCGTCGAGTGAGAGGTCTGGGCACCATCAGGCTGGTCGGAATCCGTAGATCCCCTTTTTGATTTGGATAAGGCCTTAGGCATTGCTCTGAAGGTTATCTGGAATCCAATCACAGGCAAATAAATAAAGCACATCCAAATGAATGAATTGCAAAACCTCTGCAATTTAGCTGCAATTAAGGCAGGTAGAGCACGAAGCTCTTGAGGAAGCCCCCTTGTCTTTCTTTTTTTATTATTATTTTTTAATGTTGTATTTTATTTTTATGTGTTCTGGCAATAACAAGGCGAGAGCACAAATCTCTTGAGGGACAGATCAGCAACAACTTACAACTATGGTAAAGCCCGTGGTAAATGTAAATAGAGCAGCAGGCCTTGAGAACCAACCCCTAGAGACAATACACAGAATTAGAGCACAAAGTTCTTAAGGGGTCGCCAGCAGTAGAGATTAGGGCTGTTGAGGATTTCCAGTGTAGTAAGAAAGGGTGGAAGGTGGCACAGAACTACAATCTCAATAGATGTTTGTCAGTAAATGGAGCGCAAAGCTTCTGTCAGCAGCCGGAAAAATAATAATGTTCAAAGGTTCACAAAATGGCACTGTCCAATTTTCACAGGCAAAATGGTGCTCGGCCTTGCTGTCACAATGGCGATCTCGGAGCCTTGAGAGCGCCTAGGCAGAGCCTCACAAATGAGTAATGGGGCTAAGGAACAAGTCCACAAAAATGGTGGTGGGAGCCAGGCACAGTCACAAATTGGAGGCACCGGGAGAGGAAGTAGAATTGTGGTCCAGTTGACAATCAGCTGTGAAGCGGCCAAAAATGACACCTGAAATCAATTCCAGCCGAAGACAACTGAGTGTCCCAAGAGCCCTGGGAACATGCCGACAGTAAAGGCAGAGAGCTGACCAGCAAGGAAGTCACTGGACACCAGCCGAAAAGGAACCACAGACACGAAGGAAAACAAAACAGCTGAGACGTGTTTTGAAACATCCCAAAATGGCAGAAATGACCTTGGAGTCCCGAGGAAGCACTGCACGATGCAAAATCAAAAGGATTGTCAAAACAATATTCAGTTCAGATAAAACAAGCCTAAAGCAAAGAATTATCAAGAATAAAGTCAAATGGCCAAGAGCTAAACCCAAGCCACAAAATCAAGACCAGCCGAAAGCCCTTCACATAAGGATATCAGTACTCACAAAAAAATATCAACAGCACAGTCAGAAAGATAAGGTGAGGAGAAAATACTGAGACGCCCGTCCTCTCTGAAGGACTGATCAAAGCTGGGGGGTTCCTAGCAATGAGGGTAGTTAATATTTAAAATACTAGACTCAGTCCTTCATTCTGACTGGCTGTCAATACCCATGTCTGGCTGCTGTTTCCACGGTATATGGAGAATTTGTGTGTGTGTATGTACGCACAGATATCCACACTGCTGGATACAGAAATCTCTTTATGCATGTCATCTTTTTTTAAAAAAATCATTAAAACAGCTGCATCCTTTTCCAGGCTTGTTTCTGCATGCATGGCTGCTCAGCTGGGAAAAAGCTGTGTGCTTTAATGATTTAAAAAGAGGTGTTTTGTATGCCCAACTGCAGGTTGCAAAGTACTTATTTCAAAGGATATTCATAGCTCTAAAAATCACCACCTACTCATATATGGACAGGTAGCTAACAGAAGATTGACTTTTGAGTTCAGATATAATGCTGGATAAGTGTTTTTAATAATTTCCACCTTGAATCATTTCCCCCACAATAAATTTATTCATTATTCCTCAGAGTAGGGGTGTGTGAAATTTTGCCAAGTACCACAGCTTGTTTTGGAATCCAAATCTGAACCCCTACTGATTGATATTTTTTTAAATGTTTCTCCATCTTCTTTGCATATTATGCAGTCGTGTTTTTTTTTTAACCAAGTTTCTTGTTCATAGTTAAAACATATTTTTAAAATAACATTCATCTGAACAGCTATCATTTTAGGCCAGTTATATCATCAAAAAGAAATATCTGAAAATAAAAATACTATTAAACACAAAACCAATCTAGCAGTTTCCAGCTGTTTTGGATTACAGCTCTCATAATCAACTATATTTCCTGTTGGGTGGAGTTTATAGAATGTAAACTAAACACTAGTAGGAACTAGGTTACTCACTCTTAGGCTCCTGTACTCACTACACTTTTCCATAATTGTTATTTGGTCTAACAATGTAATAACTTGGTGAGATGGATATGAATGTATTTTTAGCTCTTAAAATTTTAATGAAATTATTATGAGATCTTAACAATAAATATATATTGCAAATGCTAAATATGCTATTGAAATATTATTTCTTCAACAGTTTTGCATGCATTTCAATAACTGAAATATGTAAGATATATATTATCAAAATGTAAGAATTTAATGTTTTAAATGTTTCTATTATCATGAGTGGACAAAAGGAATAACAATAGGAAACATTTATAAATAAACAGGGTAATTAGGAAATATAGAATTGTTAAGTAAAATATTTTTTCATAGTCTTAACTAAACAACATGATTTATAGGATTTAGTATTATCAAGATACTTGGCAATATTGGCTGGCTGAAAGACAGTTAAAATATGTGGCTTTTAGAAAGAAATGTGTTGCTAGAGACACAATAATAGAATCTATACAATTGTATTTTAATTAATTTAACACTCTTCATTTGGTACTCACTATGTTTAGGCAATGTCCTTTCTGACACAAACAAACTGAAGACAATAGAGTGAAAAAGTACTGTCATTTCTAAATCGTTCAAACAATTCACAGCAGATAATACTGACAGTCATAAAGAGACCTATTTTTCTGTCATAGCTTAGAAATAGGTCACACTGATAGAATGTTGCTTACAAGGAAAAGCATGGATAATAACTTACAAATTAACACTGTTTTCTATTTATATTGCATAAAAATAAGAAAGGAATACCAAAATATTTTTTGTGAAGGACTATGCAGCAGGGGAAAAAAATAGAAAACTAAAAGGCAAGCTAAAAGGATGAAATTTGTTTATGTTGTTCTATATATATAGGATTTGTTGGCCTATTTTCATGTTGTAATACATGCAAATTAAAAGGTTTTAGTTGAAAAAAACATGACTAGGAAATACTTCAAAGACCCTACCTTCAATTCAAATTTGATAATTCAACTAAATACAACAATGTATTGTACTATAAATCTATACAGGGCAGTATAATAAATCCATGCATAATTTAAATGTGAATCCATATGCAGATAATGTCCATCTCATTTACTTACATTACCTTTTTCTGTAACTAAATATTTATTAATTATATTGTATGTTGCCCATCTCACCGTCAAGTGACTATGGGCAGCTTACAAACATCCGAAATCATTAAATATTAAAATTAACAGATTAAATAAAAACCAGAATACTAAGAGGTGGAGGTAGGATCTTCTTCCTAACCCATTAACCACCTCCAACATGGAAATGCCTACACTGAGGTCACATCAGCACAGCCAGGTTTTGAGGCTCTTGCAGAAGGCTAAGCAAGGTGGGGGCAAATCTAATATGAAGGTGCATCGTGTTCCAAAGGGCAGAAGCCATGACAGAAAAAGGTCCTTCTTCAAGATCACATCAGCCAAACCCCTAACTGATGGGGTCCCTGGCATTTCCCTTCTGATGGAATAAGTGGGCCCAATCCCATTTGGGTGACCCTTTATCTCAGGTAGCCTGGCTCCATGCCATAAAGTGCTTTAAAATTCATAACCAATACCTTGAATTGGACTCAGAAACACACCAGCAATCAGTGCAGTTCATTCAATAGCAGTTTTCTGGGCCACTCTAGATGTCCCAGAATTGTTTACATTGCTGCATTCTGCACCAGCTGTAGCTTTTGAATACTCTTCATGGGTAGCCCCAAGTACAGTATATTGCAGTAATCGAAATGTGAGATGAATAGGGCATAAGTGACTATATAGGTTGTTTCAAAAGTCATACACACACCGGCTGATCATTTATCAATTTTATTTTATTTTTCAAAGGAAATGTTACTGTGTTTAGGAATACTCAAAGATTAGGTGTTAAATGAGTAAGTTTCAAAGGAAACATTTGAATGTTAATGTAATTTATATATGGTCATTAATTGTCTGTGAAGTCTGACTTTTGGTACACCTTGTATATCCAGATTAATTTGCATATGGACTCCTGATATCCTGTGGAAAATGCATTTCTTAACAGTGGACTACACTGAAAAGGGAAAATAGTCTAAACAATACTCTCTAAAACAAAGTAACCTGTTTCCCTGAAAATAAGACATCCCCTGATAAGCCCACTTGGCCTTTTAAGCATGTGTGCTAAAATAAGCCCTCCCTGAAAATATTTAAATGCAGAGCTGTAAATCGGGTAAGATGGCAAGAGAAGCCTCATCTTGCTCAATTTGTCCCAAAATAATAAGACCTCCCTGAAAATAAGGCCAAGCGCTTATTTCGGAGTTAAGAATTATAAGACAGGGTCTTATTTTCATGGAAACATGGTATGACCATCATATTTCCACAAACTATAGTAGCTTTACACTAAATAAACATATCCAGAATTTATTAAGAAAAAGTATCAAAATGATTATAAAACCCCTGCACAGCAAGGACTCAGGAGACCAAGTCCCACTGAAATGAACCTATTTCCAAGTACAAATCCATACAATTTTCATTATAAAGTGTTCAGCTCTTCCCCCTCAAACAGAATTACCTCACTTAGATTAGAATTATTTATTGGTCAAGTGTGATTGGACATAAGGAACTTGTCTTTGGTGCATATGCTCTCAGTGTACATAAAAAGAAAATATAGATTCATTAAAAATCATATGGTGCAACACTTAATGATAGTCATAGGGTACAAATAAGCAATCAAATCTTACTAAGAAACAATCAATATAAATTGTAAGAATAGAGCACCAAGTGACAGTCATGCAATCATAAGTGGAGGAGATGAGTGATAGGAACAATGAGAAGATTAATAGTAGTAGTAATGCAGACTCATTAAATAGTTTGACAGTGTTGAGGGAGATGGCATTCGTGGAAAAACTGTTCTTGTGTCTAGTTGTTCTGGTGTGCAATGCTCTATAGCAGGAGTCTCCAACCTTGGCAACTTTAAGGGTTGAAGTCCACAAGTCTTAAAGGTGCCAAGGTTGGAGACCCCTGCTTTATAGCATGGTTTTGATGATAGGAGTTGAAATAATTTATGTCCAGGAGGTGAGGGATCTGTAAATATTTTCACAGCCCTCTTTTTGACTCATGCAGTATACAGGTTCTCAATGGAAAGCAGGTTGGTAGTGATTGTTTTTTTCTGCAGTTCTAATTATCCTCTAAAGTATGTGCCTGTCTTGTGGGGTTGCAGAACCAAACCAGACAGTTATAAAGGTGCAGATAACAGACTAATAATTCCTCTGTAGAACTGTATCAGCAGCTCCTTGGGCAGTTTGAGGTTCCTGACTTGGCGCAGAAAGAACATTCTTTGTTGTGCATTTTGATGATGTTTTTGATGTTAGGTGTCCATTTTAGGTCTTGAGATATATGATAGAACCTAGAAATTTGAAGGTCTCTACTGCTGATACTGTGCTGTCTAGTATTGTAAGAGGTGGTAGTATGGGAAGGTTTCTCCTAAAGTCTACCACCATTTCTATGGTTTTGAGTGCGTTCAGTACCATATTGACCACTTAAGAGTCAAATGAGATTGCTGAAACGGGTGAGAGACAAGCATGAAAATAATGAGGAAAATGAGACCTCTAAATACTATAAACATCATAGAAAGTGTCTCTTTACCTGATTTTTAGAAATAGCAATGTTCCACCAGTCACTTGATCTTTAGTAGGGGCATTTTAAAGGAAGATGTCATACAGATTATATCACTTGGAGGAAAAATGCAAAATGTGTGTGTGTGTGTGTGTGTGTGTTAGTTATAAAATAACCTGTTTGGTTCAAAGTGAAGATTTGATATTCTTTTAAAACGTCATAGCAGAATTTCAGATGTATGTTAAAATAGTTGATTTACCCCTTTATTGCTTGCATTCTTTCTGGATACTTGTGATCTCTGTGAAAAATTTAAAAAAAAATATTTAGAATTTTGAAAAAAACTGAATTTAAGAATGCCTTGTATATGGGTAATGTATAACTGATAGTGTCAAATAAAATAAAGGACCACTTTTATCATAGCTCAGTGTAACTTATTTAAACAACTGATTGCCAAATACAATAGAATGAAAATATGCTGGACAAAAGTGCAGCATGCTTCAACTCACAAACAACACTGTAATCTCTGAAATCTACTAAAACAATTTATTAACAATTACTATGCAAGCATCATGTTGCATGATGGGCTAGTGTGCATATATGTGAATGACAGTCTTTCAGGTTAAATATATTCAAACCTGTGAATATACTTCTATGATTAAAAATATGAAAAAACATAACTTTTAATAATGAATTACACTCGGAATAGCATATTGAAAAAAAGAGTTAATATTTGAACAAATATGAAAAAAGAGACTTGGAACTAAGTATGTTCTAGGTTATCATTTAACTAAGTTCAAAAGAAATGTACTTAAAACAATTTAACAATGACTAGTGCTACATAATCTACTCAAAATATTCCAAGAAATAAGGATTATTTTGGAGATACTAACCTTTTATATATTTTATGGTTGTCTTTACAATATTAAATTTCTGAGATATGCTATATAACATTTAATAGTGAATTCTGATTAGCCCACATGCTCTAATGTACATGATAAATTATGAAATCTGAAGATTTACAATTATGTCAACTTTACTAATACAGGCTATAATAAACCATTCAATCATATGTTTCCTTTATCTTGAAGTTTTGATTTAATATTATTCTGAATTTGCATGATAATATTTTGTGGTTAGCACAATTATGGTCAAGACATTCATCCAGGGCAAGCATATATATATATATTATGTTGGTTAATTGTTTTTCTGCTGATTTTGTTGTCACTGATTTCTGCCTGCATAGTCTCATGGGATGAGCTGATAGGCGAAAGGGAGCTGCGTTGTTCCCTCCTATATATATATAGGTTAATTGTTTTTCTGCTAATATTTTTAAATTAAGGGAAGCCCATAATTGGGCAACCAAGTATCTCCACAATTACACACATACACAGGTTATGTGGCAATCCTCATGTTTTTAATTAAGATGTAATAATGCATATGAAAGAAGAATGGGAATTGTTGATTCAAACAAATTCTAATTTTCTTAGCTCATACATAACACAGAAGCATAAATTACAACAATAACTCAGCACTTGGGTTTACATACAGCCCTAATCTATAGATGGCATTAACTAGGGCTTACTGAAAATTCATATTCATATATCATGGGTATAATCATAAAAAGCCAAAAATTAAGTACATTACTGCTTTGTGAGATACAATTCCAATTAATAACTGAAATTAGAGGGGCTGTTTATCAAAATAGGATGTCATGTTAATCCAGTGGTTTTAATTATCAAGATATTGCTGTTTATAAGACATGGTTTATATGATGTAAGCAAATATTGCAAACTTTGGTTAATTCAGTAAAACCTGGTGAAGCAAATGATGGCTTAGCACTCCATATTCCAAAAATCTGTTCCCAATGACTTGGAAGATTCGAAGAGAAGGACAGAACATTCCATTGCTTGAGAACAAATTGTTTATTATTATATATTGCCCAATGCAGAAATCCTGCATTCTACTTTATTCTCTGCACAGCTAGGCGAGCCCTAGGTGAAATGGTAGTATTTATAGTACTGCCAAGCTTACCAACATATATACCTGTAGTTGTTTCTCCAACTACTCTTAACTCCTTATGGCTACAGCCTACTCATTAGTTTACAAGTATGTCTACTGCTCAGAAAAAAGGGAACTATACTAGAACAGTAAGAGTTTTAAAAGGAACTGTGCCTCACTAGTCTGCCTTCAGGTGAATCGATATTTTAGGACTAGCCATATTCATCAAAATGTAGCAGATACTTGGTCTACAGATCAGCCTCCCACTGGCAACCATCCTGTGTGATCACCACAAAATGCGTTCTCAAAATTCAAAATGTGCCATCAGAAGACATAGTGCCTTATTTTGAAGGGTAATAATATGACTCAGGGAATTATAAACTTTATTTACATGACTTTATTCATATTAAGAAATTGGAGAAAGTTATAAAATTAATTCAAAAGAACAACATCCAGCAGTCATCACATCAAAGACACTATACTTAAAGTTTCATTTATAATAGGTATTTCTTAATTTCCATAAAAAGTTTTTGGACCTGCACTTACATTACTATTAGTCTTGGCATACAGTCACAGCTGGGACTGGGATTGATATAAATTGGTGTTGTCATAAACCCAAGATATCGCACAACATGGACTTACAAAGGCAATCCTGGCACTCACCATTGTGATCACTAACTGAAAATCATGGGTCATTGCTTGACTATCTACCCCAATTGAAGCTATTCTGAGCTTGATCTTTCCCAGCCCTGAGCCTCAAAAAGGTAAGGGACTGCCTTCAACTACCCCAAAACTCTGCCCTTTAGCTGTCCTGAACCCCGCCTTGTGAGGCGGTAAGCAGAGCCATGTAGTCCCAGGAAACCTCAACCACTCCAACCTGCCCAACAAGTGCCATCAAGGACTCAACTGCCTTCTCTCCCACTTCCTGACAGTGACCTTTTGCCTTCTGCACCCAGTTGTAACAAAAGCACCCTACTGCCTTTGCTTCTGCCTTTTCAGACAGTGCCACTATACTACCCCAGGTGCTTCACCTTCTCCAACTTCCTGTACATAGCTCACCAGTAAAATGGCACCAAGCCACAAATTCCATGAAGTTACAGCAGGCATTCATTTCCCCAACTGCCTTCTCTTTACCTTCCGTGCATCAACATTTGGCACCCAACTACCATGACTAAACTAGAAGTGGCTTGCTGCCCCTGTTGTCTCCTTTTAGATCTGGCTTCTCTGGTGAATGTTTCCTATATGTGACTCCCTAAGCACCATTTTCTGAAAGCTGTACAGCCTTCAGAAAATTTTCCAGCTTCTGAAGACAGCACTCTCAGAGAACCGCATGTAGGAAAATGTTCATTGGAGAAGATGGGTCAAAAAATGAGACAGCAAAGACAGTGAGACACTTTTGCTGCACCTGCTGGGGGTAAAAGTTGAAAGGTTGGTACCGGAAAGTGGGAAAGAAGTCAGCTGGGAAAATGAATGCTTACTGGTGTTTGTTCGGTCAGCTGAGGCTCAGTGGGGTATGGAAAGCAGCCACAGAGGCACATGGTTATGGTTCTGTTGCTTACTGCCCTGCAAGGCAGAGTGTATGCAACCAGAAAGAGTATACTGTACATGTGAGAGGAGAGTTAGATAGCAGAAGTTGAAGTGCCCCCTTCAGTTACAAGTGCAGGTAAGCTGCCAAGTGCCTGAATTTTGGTTACAAAAGGCCAAAATTTGAGTACTATCTGTTACAATTAACCTCCTCACAACTTAGTGTTCAGCAGGTGTTTATTATTTTTTACATGTTTGGGAAGACTACTGTACTGACATATATTCACAATACTTCTGACCCACCATAAAATTCTATGACAGAATTTAAATCAGACAAATATTGAAACGAGGAAACTGGGGAATTGATGTCCCCTTCTTTCTGTTCCCTTCCAACTTTATTTTCTTTGCCATTGTTGTTTTTTTTCTAATATTTGTCTGTTTTATGGTCCCGTCAGTTTTAGTTTGCAAGCAAGTCATATTTGTTGCAGATATTTCAGTAAACTACTGTGGCTACTTTGTCATAAATACATCACTGTTGCTACTTGATACAACAGATCTATTTATATGTAATTTTGAAATTTACTATTATGGTTGGCACAACTTAGCTATATGCTTAAACTAGAATTGGCATTTGTATCCACCTTCTAGATGAATACCCATATTCTACTATGAAACTATGTGATGGGCTTGGTAAATGTACACTTGCAGCTTGAAAATTAATGAGCAATTATGATCCGCCTCTCCACTCCCCTTCTCTCCCTCAGGCTTGCCCCCACAGAAGCTTCCCCTATCCTATCCTAGCCCCTGCTTCCTGCTGTGAAAGTAAAACAAACAGAAAGTCCTCTCCTTTGCTTGTGTTTTGCATTTGGAACAGATTTCTTTTCCACTTTACCGAAACTAAGATTATGCTTTATACTTTCTAAGGAAGACTAGGCCAGCCCAGAACACAAAGATAGGGGGAAAGGAAACAAAAAATAATACTGTAATGTCACAAGCTAATTCCAGAAAGTACTGTAAAGAGTAAATGAGAAACCTCATTTTTAAATAATTGTAAGAATGGGGAGAAACAGAAAGACAGACAGACCGGATTTTCCTAATCAGCCTTAAATTATGCTTTGGGCAGTTATTGTAACACTGTGCTGTAAATTGTGTTGCACTTCTGATGTCATTTCTTTTGAATCATTATTAGCTCCCAAAAAGCTACTTGTTTTAATTCAGTTTTAATTCTGACTACCATTACTGACAGAACTAAACATATCTATTTTTGTTATGTGTCTTAGATATTTCAGCCAGAGCATCGTATTCGTAGGCAGCAAGGCAATAAACAGTGTAAAGACCCGGGTTCATTTCAAAAAAATGTATTCTACAGTTGAAAGTTATAGCAAAGAAAGAACAAAGTGAGGTGAACAAGATGGATACAAAGCAACTTGCTGGGGAAGGGCATTTTTGACTACCAGACATTTATTTGACCATAGAGCTACTATATTGACAATATACTACTTTTGTTAAAAACCAAGGAGAACTGAACCATTCTTTTTTCAGAAATGATATCCTAAAAGGAAACTCTCAGCCATGTAACTTAATAATAGCCATTTGTATGAGTCCTATGCACCTGAAACAGACAAATATTTCTAGTCAGACAATTCATTCACATATATTATAGCTAAAAGCTTTATCAATAATCTGCCCTCCATGAATAGTTTACTCTTTCAAATGTTACATAAGTCATCTGAAGATATGGTGAATCATTCTTGAATTGAAATTGAATTGGTTCAAATACACTATTTGTAAATACTGTAACAAATGTACTAGCCCATTTTGTTTTTGGAAGAGAGAGACAGTGGAGACAGATACAGGAAGTGAAACTAATTAATCTAGTTTGTGAACTATATGAAATAGTTGCTTTTGTTAGCCTTCAACCTATTATCAGCAGGTCACTTTGACTAGATGACTTGGTTTCAATAATAATAGGACCAATAATAATTTCTATCTACAGAACGCTCAATGTTATCTTTCTTATTAACTTTAACTGAACTTTTTTCTTTAAAAAATTACAAACTCTCAGAAAGAAGAGCCTCACAATAAGATACACATGAATAAATTTAAAGCTATACAAAGTGTCATCTCTAATCATGTGTTTAATGAAACATTTTCTTTTCCATTTTTGTCTATTCATAATAAGAGATTTACATCCCACATGCTCTATGCTCTATTACAGTATTTCTCAAACTTGACAATGATGTCACTTCTTCAAGGTTTTTATTCAAGGTAATGCTTCAGATGTAAGCATAGAAATACAAGTTGACATGGCCAAGAACCATCAAAATCAGCTGTCTTGATTGACTGCTTATCCATTCTCCCTTGCCCTTTATTGGACAAGCTTTTTAAAAGTATTTTAAGAGACTTAAAATTTTACCTGGGAGCCGTACTTTTGGAACGTGTTCCATGGATTGTGGACTCTATCCAACAATCCATATTCAGCAGCAACAGAATTCAAATCTGTAAAATTGGAGAGATGGTCTTTGGTGCGACCTTATCCCACCATTTTTTGGGATAGGATGGGATGGGATTAACTCCATCATTCAACAAGCTATATGCTCTTCCTTTCTTGAAGGAAGAAGTATTGCAGCTCTGCTGTGGTAAGCTGGATATTTTGAATTATGACCCATCATCTTCTTTTCTGTGACTTTTCCTGGCCTTCTGTTAGAACAGATGTTGATGTTCTTAGTATAGATGTTACTATGCAAAAAAGGTAAAGGTTTCCCTCGTACATATGTGCTAGTCATTTCCGACTCTAGGGAGCGGTGCTCATCTCCATTTCAAAGCTGAAGAGCCAGTGCTGTCCAAAGACGTCTCCATGGTCATGTGGCCAGCATGACTAAAGCATGGAACGCTGTTACCTTCCCACCAAAGGTGGTCCCTATTTTTTCTACATCCTTTCGAAACTGCTAGGTTGGCAGAAGCTGGGACAAGTCACGGGATCTCACCCCATTACACGGCACTAGGGATTCGAACCGCTGAACTGCTGACCTTCTGATTGACAAACTCAGCTGCCTTACCCACTGAGCAATCCATTACTTCCTGTGTGCCTTCTGGTGCTTTGGAGAATAGGTTGACCTCCTTTCCTTCGTGGCAGCCCCTCAAATATCGGAACAGCGCTATCATGTCCCACCCCCGTCCTTTTCACTAGACTCGCCATACCCCAATTCCTGGAACCGTTCTTCATAACCATTGATCCTAAGCTACAGTTTACTGAATAAAGCAGAATTTGGTGTCATGGAGAAGATGTTGGCCTAGAAACTGCAGATGATGAGTTCTAGGCCCCCTTTAAACCATAAAAGCCAACTGGTTTTACAGTTAGCATGCCGTATGAACATTATTCATATTATTATTGTTATTTATTATTATTGTTGTTGTTGTTGTTGTTATTCAGTTAGCATGCTGTTTGAATGCGGTGGCTCAGTGGGTAAGACAGCTGAGCTTGTCAATCGGAAGGTCGGCAGTTCAGCGGTTCGACTCCCTAGTGCCGCATAATGGGGTGAGCTCCCGTTACTTGCCCCAGCTTCTGCCAACCTAGCAGTTTCGAAAGCGCGTAAAAAATGCAAGTAGAAAACAAAAAATAGGGACCACCTTTGGTGGGAAGGGAACAGCATTCCGTGCTTTAGTCATGCCGGCCACATGACCACGGAGAC
>JANHFP010000324.1:200495-211899 GCA_032468135.1 Calamaria suluensis | reverse complement strand
AAAATCAAGATATTATGGGACTTTAAGATCCAGACAGATAAGAGCTTGGAATACAGCAAGCCAGATATTACTGTAATTGGACCTAACTTCGTGCACTTCATCGAAATATCGAATGGATTTCCCCTACACACACACACACAGAGGTTAGGAGAGGGAAATTTGCATCATTTCATCCAGTAGTATTATATCATTCTCCCAGTATAAATTACTTGACACCATCTTACAATATATTTGGGACCATAGTGAATCTTCCCAAAAGTGGCCACCTTGTCAATGCCACTAAAAATGTGCATCATAAAATTATTGAGGAAACCACAAAAAAACTCAGAAAAACATTTGTGTATCAGAAGCACTCATTCCTCTTGACTCTGCCAGGAGGAAAGCAGAGAGAGTAAAATGGGATTCACAGGAAAATGGCAGCATAGAAACCTTTGCTCACAAGAATGATTTCTCTTTAAATGTACTGAAAAGCACCTGGATGACCCCAGGCTTCTAGAAGAATGTTTTAAGGACAGATGAGTTAAAAGTGGTTTTTTTTTCAGGCTATATATGTAATTTTAATTACTAGAAGTCAAATAATGGCTTTCACATACCAATTGTCAGGCATCAAAGGGTCATGGTTTGGGTATGGTGGTTTGGACTTGGATCAGTTGCCATCACTGAACATATTATGAGTTCTGCTCTGCATCAAAGAGTTTAAGTCTGAGCGAGTCATGTGGGAAGATAGCTATACCAAACATACAAGCAAGTTGACAAAATAATGATTCAAGAAGAAACTCAAGTTTCTGAAAATGGCCAAGTCAAAATCCAGACCTAAATTCCATAGATATGTGGCAGAACCTGAAATTATCTACTCAAATGCTACTCTGTTGAAGCAATTTGCTATGGAAGAATAGGCCAGTTTCTGTATCTATTGAGCTAAAACACTAATAACGAATTGGAGGAAGCTTTTGCTTGCAGTTCTTGGAGGTAAATATGTGTATGTTATTGCAGTGGTCCCCAGCCTTTCTAGCTCTGCCAACAAGCAGCAGCAGCAGCGATGAGAGAGCATGGTTTCACATGTGCGCCCACCACTTGCACAAATGGAGCTTTGCACACTCATGTGTTTGCTCACCACTTGCATGGTCTGGTTCTCAGTGGACCATGGCCCAATACTGGGTCATGAACATGGGGTTCGGTACCCCTCTGTTACTGAATTGAAAAGGTTTGGGCACTTAATATGTTGGTTAATTTAGGTTACAGTATTACATAAATGAAACAAGAACCAATCTTTAATAGTAAGCATTGGTTTACTTAAACTTTTCATATATCAATGGGACTCTCAAGCTGTGATAATATTCATATGCAAAACTTCAGAACATGATAAGGAGTGTGAATACTTCTGCATAGAATCATACATGTCTATAGTATGTCTATATTTATACATCCATCCACACAACATACACATGCACCTTAGTATAGTGAGAAGCACTGCAAATATAGCACTCAAAACTTTCTTACATCTAAGTAAGAACACAATCAGAACACAGTACAATCAGAACACAGTACAGTTCTGTACTTCCCAGTCATATTCAGATTTTTAATACTTTTTGGAAGACCGTCTGTTCTTTATATTTTATATATTGAAACTGAGGTGAAAAAACAATTGTCTAAGTGTATTTGACTGGCACATTATAAATCCAAATAGACTATATTGTTACCTTTATTTTGCAGTAATCCTACTTATTTCTGACATAATATTTTGAGTTATTGCTATAAATGAAATCCTAAGACTGAGAAGTGATAGCTAACTTATAGGACATGCTGAAAACAGTGCTATCAGTGGACCTGAAGTATGCAATAATGTTTAGCTATAATATTTAGGTTTTATATATTTATTTTGGTATGTAAAATAAATCCCATGTACTGCATTTGCGTGGTAATTTCACATTTGCTCTGCATTTTTTCTTACTCAGGTATCTTACATTGATATACCAGGAGTAGGAAACAGAAGGATGAAGCGTCATTTGACAATAAATAATGTACAGAATATGGTTATTTGCTGGTGGTCTGCTGCAAAGGATGAACCTTGCCCTTGGTCCCCAGTGTCTAGCAAAAGAGAGAGAGTCAACTTGTTACTCTTGAAATGTGAACATGGCAACTTAGAGGTAATCCTCTAAATCTTTAAATTGGATATCTGTTTTACCCATTTAGCTAAAAAGGCTCTAGAGTGATTTTGTAGCAAACAAGTAAATACATGCCCTGGGTTTCCAGCCTAAATGATGCAACATAAAGGGGAGAGGGAAGGAAGGTCTAATATGAAGGAAGTTCTCATAATGACCAGTTTAAATTAGTGATGTATCAAAATACTGCAGTCCAAATGTGGCAGAAATTGCAACTTCCCTAGAGTTATTAGGAATTGTGTCTTTGTTAAGATGTAATTCCTACTAATATTTTTATGTATTTGAGGAATCTTTTATTTTGAGGATCATTTGATTGAAAATAAATGAAGAAAATAAAGACCTTTGACCTCACTCTCTTTGTTTTTAATTGTTCATCCCTTGACAGTTATACAGGAAGAAAAATTGAAGGGATATTTAGCAGAGCTTTTTAGGTTCAGTAGAAACCAAATCTCAATTCAGAGAGAAGAAGAATCAAATGGAGTTGCGATCTCATGAAAGCTTCTCAACTCTTCCAGTGAAATAATACTTGAAAGATTCAGTACCTCTTGTTGATCTGATACTTTATCTGGGATAATTTATTTAGTTATTTAAAGAAGCACCTACTTTTACTCGGATATAGTGATTTAATTTTCTTAGTTTCTTTTTTGGATATCCCTATTTAGATGAGGTGGGTAGGAGTTAAAAATTTAGATTCTGGCCTCTTAAAGTATTAAGTGCCAGTTTAAAATATTATTTGGTTTTTGAGGGGTTTTAGAACATTATTCACATTTTCAATTCTTACTTACTAGCGTGAATATTTTTTTATTATTGTTTTAATATTATTTTGTTTCTATGTTTAAATTTTCTGAACCTAAATGAAAGTTATGAAATATATCGCATCAGTCTAATTTAATCTGTTTAATATAACTGGGATTAATAAATGTTCCCTAGGAGCACTCCTTCTTTTATTGGAACTTCTTAAAATAGAAACAGTATAATTAAATCATTCATAGATGGTTGAGTATGTGTATGCATTATGAAATAAAATAATTACATTTTAGTGCCCTATGATATATATTGTTTCACAAAGTCAGACCTATTTTTACTAGTGAAAAATTCTGCTCCAGTTAATTACGCTCAGAAGAATATGTACCTTAAACTGAAAAGCAGTATACCCATTTACACTATAAACTATATACGAAGCTATAAACTAAACTAAGAATAGTTTAAGGCACAATTAATATGTCACATGATTTAGCAGATAATAAGGTACAATGAAATCCATTTCTGTCAATTAATTTGTTATCTTGGTTATGAATTATAGCATTCTTTTATTTATAGTACTTGTAAGTATGTGCTATTTCAACACACTATATAATTCTGCATATGGGTTGTTTTTCAGGTTCTGAGTTATATTCATACAGATGGCGATCCACTCGATGTCCGATTTAGTATGTGCAATCCGCATCAGATTCATACTGTAGAACAATCTTCGAGTGCAGACCAAAAGCCCATGGTTGACAGCTGCATTTATGAATATGTTAGGAATAAAGTTCATTGTGTGACAATCACCAAAATACCATTAACATCCAAGGCCATCAGTTGTTGCAGGAATATTACAGAAGACAAACTAGTTTTGGGTTGTGAAGATTCTTCAGTAGTTCTGTATGAAGCCTACCGTCAAGTAACTCTGGCAACAGAAGCAAAGCTGCTACCTGCCTTAATGTGTTGCCACCCTAGTGCTGCCATAATTCTTATTGGTAGTTCTCAAGGAGAACTACAGTTATTTGACATGGCACTGTCTCCAATTAAAATGCAGCTTTTAGCTGAAGATTTCTCACCAAAATCGACTCTACAATTCAGTGAACATTTTGAGATATCCAGCAGTCTCACTCAAATCCAATGGGCTGTCTCGCAAGATTCTTCTCAAGACATAGATATTTTGGGTATACATGACCTTCTATTATTTAGATTTGACAAAGGACCTGTTGGAGTGCTTCATTTCAAAACTGGTAAGTTTATTTGGTAGTTAATGGCAAATGCAGTTTTTATGTTTCATCAGTAGATATAATATTTTTGCTTTTTTAAAAAGATTATTTTTCAACAAAACTAAGCAAGAAAAGTAAAAAAAAACTGGAAGAAAGAAATCCAAGATGACATTATATTGCTTATGATTGGACTGAATGCAATACATAATTAAAATATTTGTATTTTATGAGTCATTATGTGAAATCCACAGTTGTGCAAGAAACTTTGATTATGCAGAAGGTCTTTCTCATCTTGCCCCTTGCTCTAAATCTGCTACAGCAATTCTCCCAAGTTGATTTTGGGAGCTGGAGAGACAAACATCTTTTTGCTAATTATTCCACTGATAATCACAGGTCTCTGCACCATTAATATTGCAGCTAAAGAATAGTTTTCAAGCAAGTGTGCTTCCAGATTTGACCAAATATGTAGGTAGGTAGGTAAATAGGTAGGTAGGTAGTAGTGGTGGGTTTCTTTTTTTTTTACTATGGATTCTGTAGGTGTGGCATGGCTTGGTGGGCATGGCAGGGGAAGGATACTGTAAAGTCTCCATTCCCATCTTACTCCAGGGGAAGATTACTGCAAGATCCCCATTTTCTCACGATCAGCTAGGATTTGGGAGGCAGAGAATGGATGGGGATGGGGCCAGTCAGAAATTTTACTACCGGGCTCCGAACTACTCAAAATTTCCACTACTGGTTCTCCAGAACTGGTCAGAACCTGCTGAAACCCACCTCTGGTAGGTAGATAGGTAGAAACTACTCTAATGATTAACTATATTCCATGAATTAGGTATATAAATATTCGGATTATGTCAGCTTTATATTCTTTAAAAATTGTCTTGTTACCTTGTTTAACAGGAAAGCTTGTACAATAATTTGTGAGATAAATTATTCTATCTTATCTAGTGTTTTAACTGTCATAGATGTTTATTTGGAATCAGTTTGCTGAATCAGTTTGCTGATTCTCAAATGTTGCATACTTTTAAATGCTGTTAAAAAAAATTTGGTTACCTGTCTACCAGAAGGCAAACAGACTATACCTACCTTGCTTTTCTTAGTTTTCCCATGTGGCTGTGCTCACAACAATTTTCTAAAAAGCACAGCTTTACTTTTCCTATCTTTAGCACATTTATGTTCTTAACTGAGAGAAACATGCTCTCAGTGCAGGGATTTGGAGGCCTTTCTGCTAATTGCCGGCTTGTAAACTTAATTGGACTGTCTCCCTGGGCACTGTTCCTAAATCAATTAGGCCATGAGTTGGCTGTCACCTTTCTTACCAAAGTAGGTCACTTGGAAATGCATGACCTAAAAGAAATTAGACACCCAAAAAGGAAGCTGTTGACCTCTGTGATTGAAATCCGCAATATTTTTTTTAAAAAAATGCTGTTATATTTTGAACAAGAAATCCTCTGCTTACATGCATTAGGGATGATTGTCCTATTCTGATCGAGTTTATTAGAAAAAATAGGAACATAAATCTGAGATAACATTTGCATTTTGAAAATTTACTTAAAACTTACAATTTTATGACACTAAACATATTAGAAAAACATTCTCATGGGGACAGATAGAACAAAATCCATAAAGCTAAAATAATTCTAAGAAGATCTGTGATCATGATTAATAAGTCTGAGAGATCATGAGCTCCACAAAAGCCATTGAGGTGAGCTCTTTTTCCATGATTCCTTGATAGTGGAATCAATTTATGGTGCAAGTTTTGGTTTATCAGTAAGGCAAATTGAATCTCCCACTAAGTTCCCACTAAGTATTTAAGTGAGAATAATCTGGGCAACATAGTGGTATACTTGTGACAGACAAGCTAAATAACATTTTATTGGCAATTTTAAATTTTTGAGCTTTTGATCCAAAACTTGTAATAAAACAAAAATAAGACATTTCATTTCATTTAAAGTATTGTTGAAGTAGGGTGTTTGTGTGTGTGTGTGTCTTTATACACACACACACACACAAACACACATATTTAAATCCTAACATCTAAACAATGCAAGTCAAAAAGAAAGGAAGAAAATAAAAAAATAGTAAGAATGGTACCCCTACCTCCAAATAACAAAATATTGGAAAAATCATCAGTAACAGTGTTCAATTAAAATTTTAAAAATGAAAAGCATTTTTACTTTATAATATCAAAATAATAATATCACAAAACTTAACTATACAAAATCATAATGTCCAATCTTGCTTCTTTGTCAAAACTAAGCCAGATTAGAGAATGCAAACTGACACATTTTGTTGAACCAACCTTTGGTATAAATGCATCTTTTAAAAATATAAATCCACATTTTTTTTGCAACAGTTCTAGTTCTGTATGTCTAAAATTCTTCCTAAATAGACAAATGTCAGATTTTGACAATACAATGTAACAATGCATGAGCATACTTATTTCTTGAGTGGCTTTCAAATAGCTGATTGATGACAACAATAATATCTAAGCAATAGGGAGTTACTAAAAATATCTACCTTCACTTTTATTGCGTCTCTGACATAAGAAGAACTCCAATCATTTTTTAAAAATAATCCATTGAAGTGTCTAATATTCTATCAACATAATGTTTAACTAGTTAGGCATACTTGAAATTTTATTTATTTATTTGTATCCTACCTATATCATTTCTAGAAATAACTGAAACTGGCAAACATGTCCAATACACTTTGCTCCTTTTATTACCCCCACAACAATAGCTCTGTGAGGTGAGTTGGGCTGAAAGAGATTGACTGACCCCAAATTAGTCAGTTGGCTTTCATGGCTAAAGTGGACCTCACACTTTAGCATTTTCTAACCTGGTGCCTTCATTGACTTTTTGAAATGTGAAAATAGTGATTTTCCTAACTAGGCTATTCTAATTCTCTTATTTCATTTCTTTTATGTTGTCCACATTTTTGTAATTTTCTATCATTTTTAGTAACATTAAATTGTAAATTTAGTTTCAGTAACATCCTCCCCCAATAAACAAACTTTCCAGAGATTTGGTTTGTTAAAGCTCATAAAGTGTGTGTGTGTGTGTGTGTGTGTGTGTGTGTGTGTGTGTGTGTGTAATAGATTTTAGCTGAATATATTGGCAGTTAGATATGCCAATATATAATATATAAATTATATTCATTTTGTAATCTTTCAAAAGTTTTAATGGTATAATGATTGGCTCAAGATCACCATAATATTTATATGAAACCTGTATATTTGAGAATAAGAATAAGATGGTAGAGGTTCTTTTTTCATAAGACATTAATTAACTATTAATTCATTTTTTAAAAGTATAAGCAACATAGGCATTCTCTCAAAATATTACTGTCATGACTGTGTTCATTTGCACTATATTTTCATTTCCCATATATCTGGAAATATTTTTAAGAGTCATTTAAAAGATCTAAAATTTGATTTGCATGTGATAACAGTTTACATTTACATTCTGATCCATTAAGGTCCTTAACTATCACTGGATCAACACATTTTGATTACATAGCAGATAATCCCATTTGTAACCATCCAAACAGAGAGATTAAAATAATACATTTTATATGTAACAAATTCTAAAGTATATCCAATTTTTTTACTTGTACCAGAAGTTCAATTTTCACCATATCAAAAACTTTTTCTGTATCTAGTGATATAAAAATGCCTGTTTTATTTGTTCCAGAATGGGTTTATAATAGATCTATTATTTGTTGTTACTTATCCCTCCTTCAAAAAGCATCAGTATTTTATTTCATGGAGATTGGAGTAGAACCAGATTGTAATTAAAATTCAAATATTCAGAAATTCAAAAACAAGAGATTGTATAGGAAATAATAATAAAATAGGCAATCATAAGGAAAGACTAAACTTCCTTAATGTTACACAATGAAAATGTAAATCAAAGGTAGGGGAATCCTGGAGGCCCCAAAGTGTCTATTTTCCCTGTAGAAACTCTCCTTTCTTGCTGAATTCTACGGAGTTTGTATAAATTGAAAACAGTACTATCATGAACGTTCAAATTTTGATATCTAAATATCTCAAACATGCATTCACAGCAGGGCTGGGTTCTAGTTACCTTTACTACTGGTTCTCTTGGACATTTTGCATGTGCGTTTTGTGCATGCACATTAACATCCGTACGACGCATGTGCGTGAGTGCATGTGCACTCACATTTGACTTGCGCTCTGCGCATGCACATTAGAGCACACATAGCAGCACGCATGGCAAATGTGCATTCTATGCATGCGCACCAGCATTAGAAGAGGAAACATGTGGCAGTCAGCTCTGCCGTACCGATTGAGCTGGTGGAAAAAAAAAAAGGTAAAAGATGCGCCAGGACGGGTGGGAACTGGTTCACTGATGTCATCCGTTCATTGCTACTGGATTGTGCGAACCAGTCCGAACTGGGAGCAACCCACCACTGTTTCACAGCTATATAAAATATATGAATGTGGTAAAGATGCATATGTTAATGTGCACTTAATATTTTTTATAACAGAAGTTTGTACATTAAATATGTACTGTATAATCAGTATCAAGTTACAGATAAAAACAAAATCTATTGGGTGGTGAGATTAGTCTTCCAGTCCACAAGCAGAATGCTATACATTTGGACTTTAGTAATATTCACTCCAGTCATTTTGCTAATACTGATACAGCCTTGAAAATTTTTCTTCTGTCTTTATTCTTATAGGAGGCAAGCAAAAAAATTATTTGGGTTTGGATTCATAGCTTCCAAATGTACATTTTTTTCCAAATGTATATATTTTATACATGTATATATGTATATATTCCAAATGTATATATTTTCCGAATATATATTTTTATATATTCTTATACAGTAGAGCTATCCTGAATCATTAAACAAATACTATTTAAAGTGTATATTCCCAAAGTGTACACCTTTTATATTTCAACAGGTGAAAGACAGACAATGAGACAGACGTATTCTTGGTGAAACAAATAAACATAATTAGGTTTGACTGGAATGACTTTTTTATTATTACTTTTTGTGGCAGGTGTCACCCCAAAAGGACAACTTGGTCTTGTAGAAATCATCCAGGAATATATTCATCAAGATGAGATAAATGAGGCAATTAACATCTTAAATGGAATGAATTGGAATACAGTGGGTCATCACTGTTATGTAAGCCTATGTGCCATAATGAACTATCTGCTTCGACAAAAGCTGACACACATTACAGAAGGTTTGTTGGGCTATTAATCAACTTGAGCAGATTATACTTAAAACATTATATGCAAGGTTATACATATACTGATGTTTATGTTAAAAGCAACTGGTGTTACAGAATCAATTTTTAAGTGTAAATATATTGGTGTAGTGAAGGTGCTGACCTAAAAACCAGGATATTTTGAGTTCTGGGCCTCCCTTAGATATAAAAGCCAGCTGAATGACTTTTGACTCATTCTCTCTGCCTAGAATTATTAAAAATGCTGACACCTTGAATTTTATGGTAAAGAGTGGGATAAAAATCTAATAAATTTTTATTATTGCTTCATTGCACAGTCAGCCAGATGTTTAGACCAGATTTGGCGTTTTTATCTACCTGTCAAGTCCTTCCAGAGGCTCTGGGAGAGGCAGATGTAGTTTGATGATATTAAAGGTTATAAGTAAAGCTGTCTTTTCCAATTGGCTGATGATGATTTTACAATGCTGACGGTGTTCAAGTGGTCCAGATGTTTTGGGATTGCATCCAAGGTGCCTATCACTATTGGTACTATCTTTGCTATCTTTTGCCACTGTCATTCTACTTCTATTTGCAAGTCTCCGTATTTTCTTCTTTTCTCCAGTTCATTCTCTTTTATCCTGCTGTCTCCAGATATTGCAATATCCACTAATCAGACTTTTGCTTATCAACAATGTTAATCTGGGATGTCTTGTGGTAGATGCTTGTCTTTTGGAATTCTTAAGTCCCAAAGGACTTTAGTGTCTTCATTTTCTATTATTTGTCTTTTTTGTGGTCCCATTAATTCTTTTCCCAGGATTTAGGTGAGAAAGTAATAAGTAGGAAAGCCTCATTGCTTGTCTCTGCATGTAAATTCAACCGGGCACCAAGTGCTTCCCTGGAGAAAAGGAAAATGCTAGAGGATATTGTGAACAGCAACTTTTAGAAAAATTGCTTATTGTTGAAACGTGTCAAGGCTGAGACCCACAATCCTTATGCTATAGACGAAGAATCACATCATGACATTCTCCATCATTGACATAAAATTCTATGTAAAATTAACATTTATTCTTAGAAAAGATTTAGAACATTTATTCTTAGAAAAGTAGAAAGATTTGGGACCTTTTGGTTTTAATAGGTATGTTTTATAAATAAATTCTTGCTTCTATGCTTCTCCCAGTATGCAATATATTAGGCATGTAATTTATGCCATCATGTCAACCATGGGAAATCAAGAATGATACAAGTAAAAGCTCAAAGCAGTTTCTTTATTGCATGTTCGCCCATAGACAAAATTTTGCCAAGATGAAATATACGCTGCATAACTATCTGATAAATGCTGACTAGAAATTAGGGAGGATCCCTCCCAGACAGCTTCTTACATAGGAATGACTCAAGACTGACATTTCTCTTTACTTTCCTCCTCATACTCATGCCAAATTCCACCACACTAGATTTGTTTTAAATTAATATAATCTACCGGTACATTTAAATTTTTGGTTCCCTTCAAGATTTCTCTCTTTCTTCAAGAGAACTATCAGAGATTTTTTTTAAAAAAGAAAATTGTAATTGCAATAGTATTAAATCCAAGATCATGTAGCCTGGATTATTTCAAAATGGTAAAACTTGTAAAGCAAAGCAGGAACTTGATGACAGTAGTGATTATTAAATTATTTAATTATATTTCCACAGATCATGGAAGGGTCTTCTTTGAAGCATCTTTGACTATCTTAAATTTTACTTGTCCATCTGTCTTAATAGGCAGGCCTGTATCTAAAAACAAATTGTATCACCATTTTTTTAAAAGGAAGGAATTTAATAAATCATTCATTTGAAGTGATTTGCATGACAAAACACTATCATTGGTTAAAGCTGTATATCAGTGGTTTCATTTATCTACTCTTAAATAATAATAGAAAAGATGGAGAAGACAGAGTGGGAGGAATAGCCAAAAGATGAATACATTCAAAAATGTAATCCTAGGCAAAATTAATTGGAAAGTTTGTTGTTGTTGTTGTTGTTAGTTGTGAAGTTGTGTCCGACCCATCGCGACCCCATGGACAATGTTCCTCCAGGCC
>JANHFP010000324.1:132900-144832 GCA_032468135.1 Calamaria suluensis | reverse complement strand
ATCCATCCATCCATCCATCCATCCATCCATCCATCCATCCATCCATCCATCCATCCATCTATCTATCTATCTATCATGCTTGGGAACATTAGCCTTTCCCAAATTTGATGCCCTCCAGACACAATAACTCCTAGAATTCCCCATCCAGGTTTAATGTCCGTCCGTCCATCCATCCATCCATCCATCCATCCATCTTCTAACTATCATCCTTGGGAACATTAGCCTTTTCTAAATTTGATGCCCTCCAGACACAATAACTTCTAGAATTCCCTATTCAGGATTATTGTCTGCCTGTCAGTATGTCAGTCTGCCTGCCCCCCCCCCCCATCTATATTATCTCTCTCTCTTTGTCTGTCTCTGTCTCTGTCTCTGTCTCTCCATTCTTCATATGGTTTAGTCTCCAGGCCTTTGACCATCTTAGTTGCTCTCCTCTGAACTTTTTCCAAAGTCTCTACATCTTTTTTGTACTTTGGTGACCAAAATTGGTTACAGTATTCCAGGTGTGGCCTTACTAGGGTTTCATAAAGCGGTAGTAATACTTTGCTTGACTTGATTATATTTTCCAGTTGCAATGTATAGCTGTGAAAGTTGGATAATAAGAAAGGCTGAGCACCAAAGAATTGAGGCCTTTGAACTTTGGTGCTGCAGAAGACTCCTGCGAGTCCCTTGGACTGCAAGGCGATCAAATCAGTCAACCCTACAGGAGATCAATCCTGACTGCTCTTTGGAAGGCCCGATCCTGAAGATGAAACTCAAATACTTTGGCCATCTAATGAGAAGGAAGGATTCCCTGGAGAAGAGCCTAAAGCTGGGAACAATTTGGCCATGGGGTTGCGATGGGTAGGATATAACTTCACAACTAACAACAACCTATTCCTGCTTGCCTGCTTCTGTCTTAAGTTTTAATAAATTAATTAATTTAGGATGTTTTTGTGGAAGTCTAATAATTTTTCATCCAGAAATATGCCACTTTCTTTGATGAAAGGTCACATTCCTCAAAGTGGATATCTCAGGACCAAAAAATACTTTGGGGACTCAAGTCTCTGTGGGGACAATGTAGTTCAAGGAACTTTGGATGGTGTGCCTCTGTCTGTGGGTCACAGATAAGGCAATTCAGAGCAGAGCTATCAGAAATATATGCCTCACTTGATCAATCCACATTGTTTCTCTGAATCAGTGAACTACATTAAAAACATTGTCTACGTCATGGAAAAGCACTGTTATTTCTCTCTTTTGTCAAAAACTACAGATGGCTACATCTGTAAATTTACACATTTACAAGTGTAAATGTTTCCCAAACAGGAATCATAGTTAGAAATTAATAGGAAGATAAATGTAATCAATAGTGCAAAAGGAAATCATGTGCATTTTATATTTATATAAGATAAAGCAATGTAGGGATATTATTGGCTACACTAGATATTGGATTATTGGATATCAATGGACATACTGAAAATACGGGGGGGGGGGGAGAGAGAGAGAGGGAAGTAGGAATAAGTTGGTAATTTGGATGAGGCTATTCCAGAAAAAGTAGTCAAGGATGTTGCTTTTTAACAGTGAGCCATTGGTCTCAGGATTGCTGCTGAGTAGACGTGCACAGGATTGTATTACGAGAATCACCTTGCATGCTGAAGATTTACCATTTCAAATAATTAAATGAGCTTATTTTGCTTAAACCTTGATTTGGCATAATGGCAAGCTTTTAGGTCTACACCCAGATGTCCATGCATACCAATAATAAACTGTAGCACACACCTGGCACATGGCAGAGAATATTACTCACCTTTTATGTGCTACTTCGGCTCCCAATAAAAGAAAGACGTGAAGAAGATAAGCAGAGCTGTTTTCAGCTTTTGGGAAGAATATGAAATTCTTCATCTTGACTGTTGCCCTTTCTACTGGCATAGAATTGTTACTTGAGTAGTAAGGTGAAGATGCTACACTGAGGGATCCTTGGTGCTCTCTGAGCTTGTTTGCTTTCTTGTAGATGTTTTGTTATCCAAACTAGGTAACATCATCCGTGCATTGATGACACTACCTAGTTTGGGTAATGAAATGCCTGGAAGAAAGCAACCAAATTCAGAGAGGGCCAAGGACTCCTTATTTCAATCCTAAATTACAAATATTCTCCTTTATTAGATACCACACTTTTGTGCAGAAGAATGAGATAACAGAACATTAGATGTCCTGTTACTAACACATTTATTAAAGCATGTTGCCTCTACTATCTGTGTGGTATTTTTTTTTCACATAAGGGGAAAGTATTCATGAGAGGGGGAGGGGAGGCATATGTAGAAAGCATAAGGAAGGAACAGCAATGATGGGCACTATCTGCAGTAATATATAATCAGCAAATGTATTGCTTATAACCATAGGTATATGTACATGTAGAAAAATATGCTACATTTAAAACATTAAAACATTAGTTAAATTATAACAATTTTATATGATTTCCTAATAATTTACTGAGATATTTGTTTGGGTTTTTTTTAGAAGTTTTTCAGGAAGTGCATGAGGAAGAGGTAAGCATTTTTTCATTTTCTAATATAAAATGACAAGTCTGTCCCCAAAGGGCTTATTTTTATTATTTCCAGTCAGCAACTGAAAGCCTTATTAAAGTTAAAATATAGCAGTTTTCAATGTTTAAGTCAGTGTGCTCAAAAATATAGTTCATATCTTGCCTAAGAGTCTCACTTTTAGGGTTAGTGAAACTATATTTGAGAAATATAGAAGAAAATATTAATTGGTTTCTGTTTTATTATTATGGCTCTTGGGCTAGCAGAAAACTTTGTTATACAGAAAAATATGGAAAAACATTTTAATGCGCAAGTCTTGGGTTTGTTAGTAAAGGCCAGCCCATTTGTTTAAAATACTTTTTTTTACTTGCATTACTTTAATATAAAGACGAGGCTGGCACCAATTAGAGGATGTAGCCATAAAGTATTAGCTACCTGTTGAAATGCAGATGTTACACAACTTTATATTTAGAAGTGTGTTGTTAGAACAAATATACTATCAGATAGAGCTGCTAGTTTTTTTTTCAAGATTGATTTATGTCAAAACTTTAAAAAAATCTTAAAAGTTCTACTTGAACTTGTCAGCATACAAATAAGCCTGAAGCAGCTGTAGCTTGCACATTTCTTCTGCCAAAAAGTATAACTTGTTACTGAGATGATTAAAACATATGCTAAATATTGCATTATGGCAAGTTTCTTTTTGTTTCAAGTTCCACACCTACAGTAGTTTATTTCCATTAGGAAGCTGGAAACATTTGTAGATTGTTACAAAAAGTAATTCATCATTGTAAAGAAATATGTTCTTTAGTACATGATTCATATTTTAAGCCTGTTATAGTATATTGCTTACTAAGGACATAATTGCAAAGGTCCACCTTTTTTATCTCAAAAACATATATTTGACATTTGACTTGAAACATGTATTTTTAAACTGAATTACAAATACCAGTAGTTCTCTCGTTTTAAAACAAATTCAGAAAAGCAATCTCTACGTTTTGCTAGCTTTATCTATATCAGTATGGTGACTTTTGTTTCTCAATTTGATCTTTTTAAGGTAATCCTTTCTTTAGCAAAAAAAATGTATTTATATTATATGATTCATATACTATTATTATTTTTCCCTTTCTCTTCTCTTTCAGAAGGAAAGAGGAAAAAGCTCTATCAAAGTAGTGCATTTTGGTCTGGTATAAACCAGAAATGTTGATGCATAGTAAGAAAATTAAGGTCCTACAGACAACTTGCTGTGAAAACTAAGAAGCTTTCAACTAACATAGATTCTGAAATCATGTTCCAATAATTCAGTAGTAAATATTAACTACTTGCATAAATGGTTAAATCAAGGGAAATTCAATCTGCTCTGCTCTGACTGAATGTTACTATTTTTAGGTCAGTCATATAATTCATTTACCTGCAGCAAGGGGCCTTATATTTACTGTATTATTTGTATGTTTCTAGAGTAACATATGTGATGACTAATTGCCATCAACATTATATATTTAGAATATCGTAAGAATTTTTTGCCGTGAGTGGAAACTATCTTATGAGCCTATTTTATATTAACTGAAGGATTACCAATACTTGTTGATACTATAAAGAAATAATAAACTATTTTAATAATGAACTTTAAAGATTGATAAATAGATCTGACTAGAGTCTACTTGTATTATTGAACATAATTCTATAACTTTATTTTTTGTATAGATGTTGACTAAAGCACATCACCTAACTACAGTTACTATAAACAATGTAAAAACTATGAGGTCTACTTTGGTTCTTACCATAACTACAATGTAGGTGAAAATAAAACAAAGATACGGTGGAACACATGTATGCACACCAAAGTAACCTGCAACTTTATTATAAAAAGAGCAACACATATTGCTGGTGGTCCAGACTAAGAAGGTGGTGAGTCTGCTTCTGGTTACACTAGAAGATGTATATTATCATAGTGTTGTCTGAATAGTTGTCTGAATAGTTTTAAACTGCCCAACTGAATTATTGTTCCACAAATTACGTTTTAAGGAGGTATTTCCCCATCAGCGCCTAAGTCCTTAAACAAAAATCACTAAAAGAATTCTATGTGCAATGAAACTATATTGCCAACAAAATTATGACGACACATAAATTAATAAAATCCTTATCTGTTGACAATATCAGACATTCATTATGTGCCATTGGGAGTCTACTCAGAGTCATTGGGATTTGGCAACCAATTGCATGTAGCAATTAATAAATAAAAGGGGGGGTTCAAGGTGTACTTCATAGTAAGCTGAAAAGTGAATTTCTTCTTAAATTGTTTGGAATATGCCAACAATATATTCCTGCCATCAACACCAAACTCACTGTGGAAGCCCAAAAGTTGATAATTGGCAAGAAGCCAGAGTAGCACAGGATACTCCCAGTGATTAAGAAGCCTTATGTTTTTCAACTTCTGTTTCTCTTTACATGATATGAATTTCTTTATAAGGCTGTTCAAAGGACATTCTAACAATGTTGTAAAAATAGCATATACGCAAGATATATACATAAGACACTTCACAACCAATCAGCTTTAATAATTGCTCTAATGTTCTGAGAAAAAAATTCCCATAATAATCATTTTGTCTTTAGTTCTTCAGAAATTCAGATTTGTAATCTTTTGCTTTTCTATTCAATGGTGTGTATGCATTTTTCTCATTTAAGAAGAACATATGGCTCATAAAGCATTATGTGTAAATGCACTTTTTTGAGATAGATCAACTCCAACAAAAGATCCAGGGGGCCTTTCACTTATTCACCTTAAGGATGCTGACATATGTTACTTTGCCACAGAGCTATTTTGCTGAATTGCAGCCATATTTCTGTCAGTTCGTGTGATGGTCTCTATGAGAGATTAATCTGACACCAGACAGTGATCCTTAATCCTTCGATATATCATAATCTATTTACTTTGCATGCTAAGAGGATTCTGATTTCAAAACACACAGGAAGTGATGCTGGAAATGCAAAGAAGATCAGTAGTGTCATTTCCTAAAATCTCAGTTTTCAATAAAAAAATATCTTTATGGGTTTCTTGTAGTTCTGTGCTTTCAAAGCATTGAATGGGGATTTAGCTAGAAATGGAACATGGGCTTTCCCCCACTCTTTTTATGCAGTCCTACAATTGTGTGTACTATTTATTCACAATGGCGGCAACATCCTAAGATTAGAGAGAGATTTTTTAGTTTTACTACAAATTATTTTTAACTTTAAGATGTGTTGGTCAAACCTTTAAGATTTCTTTTTAAATGGTGTGTGATATAATAATATACTCCACTAAGGAATAGTCTATCTTTTCCAAAGTAAGCTTGCTTTGTCTTAATTATTCCAATGTAGTTCACATAGTCAATACAGTAAAGAAGATGGATGGAAAGTTATTTTAACTGCAGAGCAAGATAAATTTCTGGTGAGGCATCTGAAAACGTATTTCATCTTCAGTAGAAGCCATTAATCATTTCCTCTCACTGATACATCTGCAGAGGTTTTACTGGTCATTTAAGATGGATCATCAAATGAATGAGCCTAGGTAGGAAGAAAGGAATTTAGCTAAACTGGGCCCTGAAATGTGATATTTATTTAAGAATGCAAAAAGTCTAAAGTTCTTGCTAGATTGCCTACCTTTGTATGTGTTTTCCCCATATACAGTAGATGATAAATAATGTCAAACATGTTTTAAATCAAATAATCCTTAATTCTTAAATTAAATCATCCTTCTTCTGCCTTAAAGTAGAATGTGGGCTAGCCAAAAGATATAAGGAAGAAAAAACAATTTTTTTCCTTCAGTAGCATTTTTTCTATAATATGAAAAGGCATGTTAGTATATATACTGTATATGATATTAATGATATATGATATTAATCAGCTTGAGATGAATAAATCTAACTAGATTCTAGATCAAAGTAACTTTGATAAGGTTGGAATTTATATTAATTTAATTTTGGTATTCTAAACCACTTGATTTTACTCAGAGAAAGCTTGATAGAGTTCTATGTATTGCTTACCAGATTACATATTTGTAAAACACCAACATTCAAGAGCAAATACTGTAGTTATTCAGAGACCAGGTTTTTGGGCAGAATTATTACTTTGTTGTTATATATACAGCTTTCTTCCAGGTAATAAACTGGTCGGAAAATAGTTTCAACTCTCTTTATATGACCAATAACAAAGCAAGCCATAATAATTACTCTGCCTATAATTATTCACAAATTATGGTTCTCTTCTGATTAATACCTTCCATTGCAACTGTAAATTCTATATGGATTCCTGGTCTGTTTCCCTTCTCCACAAAAAAACAAAACTTCCCTACATTGCTGCATTTTCATTTGATGTGCTGTTTTCCACTTACGATATTATTTTTCTAGGCTGTAAGTTTTTGTTATATAGAACAAAGTAAACACAATATCAGAAACAAACTATGTATTTACCCACTAAAAAGAATCAAAATACAATAAGAATCAGCTTTTCAGAAGATGTAAAATAGTATATTAAAACCATGAATGTGAAAGTATGTTTATGTACACTCATTAGAAAATTACCTAGGACATAAAAATTATGTCATCTGCAAATGCTTGGATTTTATATTCCTCTTGTCGTATTGTCAAGCTCTTTTTTTCCTTGTCTCCTCTTATTTTGTTTAGCAATATTTTGATTAATAGTAAGGGGTACATAGGACATTCTTGTCTCACCCCTTTTGAAATTGTGATTTGATCTGTAGTTTCTCCATTATTATTCTTGCTGTTTGTAATGTGTATATTTTTTCCACCATATTTATTAATTTCTTTCCAAATTCCATGTTTTATAACTGTAATTTCAAAAGGTTCCAGTTCAAATTGTCGAAGGCTTTTTGTGCATCTAAAAATTAGTGCCTTTTGTTTATCAGTGAGCAACTAATAGAGATAGGACCTAAATTAGTTATACAAATAGAAGAAAATGGGAAAGTAGAAAGACTTAAAATCAACAAATTCAAAACTAAGACATTAACAAAAATCTAAGAGACAAGAAAAAGAATTGGAATTGGGTATTCAAATTACTAAAAAAATAAAATATCTAGGAATCTGGATAACAAACAAATACTCATCAATTAAAGGAGATAATTATAATAAACTATTAACTCAGATAAAAAAAGATTTGGAAACCTGGGCAACTCTACAACTCTCATTTTTAGGGAAAATAGCCTCGGTGAAAATGAATATACTACCAAGAATGTTGTTCCTGTTTTGAACAATACACATAAAATTAGCCAGTTTTTTAAAGACCTTAATAAATTAATAGCAAAATATATTTGGCAAGGAAAGAAAGTGAGAATTAAACTGCAAGGTAATAGGGAAAGAGGTGGATTCAGATTACCTGATTGGGAGACCTATTATAAAGCAGCTGTACTTACTTGGTTAAAGGATTGGATACAGCTAAAAAACAAAAGAATCTTAATATTAGAGAGTCACAATTTACAGAAAGGCTGGCATGCCTTTCTATGGAATGAAAAAAAAGGATAACAGGATTACTTTTACAGACACTTAATTAGGAATTTTCTGCTACGAATGTGGCAAGAGATCAAAAGGAACCATTATGACAAAATTCCAATTTGGCTGTCTACCATGGAGGCATTAATATATACAAAGTTATTAGATATAGATAAAACCAAAAGATACAAAGACTTATTAAATAGCCAGGGGGAATTAAAATTGAGACAAGAATTAAAAGAACAGGGTACAGACATTGATTGGTGGTCATATTTACAAATACAAACCAGATACAAATCAGACTTGACACAATACGGATTTCAAAAAGAACTATATAAACTAGACAAAATACTTCAAGTACACAAGACAAATTGATTAAAAAGTATAATTATTTACTAAGTTACAAAATGGAAGATGAAATAGTCAAAGAAAGAATGATAATTTGGGCTAAAATTTTGGATACAATATAGAATTGGACAAATGTGAAAAATTATGAAACAAAAATTATAAATTAACAATGTCTATACCCTACAAAGAAAATATATATAAAAAGGTCTACAGGTGGCATTTACCACCTGCAAGACTGGCTAAAATGTTCCCTAACACCTCACTGATGTGTTGGAAATGTAAGCAACAAAAGGGGTACATACTACCATATGTGGTGGACATGTCCTAAAGCAAAACATTATTGGAATAGAATTAAAACACATCTGGAAGAGGTAACTGGCTACCAAATAGAAATGAAACCAGAAATATTCTTATTGGGAATGATACCAGGGAACATTGACAAAAACGCACTATACTTAATAATACACATTACCACGGCAGCAAGAATAATTTAAGCTCAATTATGGAAAGACAATAACACACCAACAGAAGAAAGTTTAATCAGGAAGATTTGGGAATTTATGGTCTTGTGCCAATTACCTTAAATAAAGCCTTTTTTTTAGAAGAAGAGACCCTATCAATCTATTAAATGATATTACAATGGAAGTGCTAATATATCCAAATGCGCTTGAACTGGAAAAAATTGTAAGGTATAAAGATATCCTAAACGAACAAGGAGACTTAAAATCAAAACAGAAACTAAAAAATCAAATCAATATTGACTGGTGATCTGATCATATATATCCAAATACAAACAAGATACAAGAAAGATGCAGAAGTATATGGATTCTATAAAGAACCTCTAGAACTAGATCAGATATTTCTAGGGACAGGTGATAAACTAATAAAGAAAATATATAGCTACTTGTTGAATTTTAAAATGGAAGAAGAACATGTAAAATAAACTGATAGTATGGGCCAAAATTTTGGACTATACTATAGAATTAGACAATTGGGAATTAGACAACTTTGGGAAAGAAACTACAAACTAACAATGTCAACAACATATTGTCGTAAAAAATACCACAATAAAAAACCAAAGAGGAAACCACAAGCAATAAATTTTACTTTAAGATTCAGAGGTTTATTCATAAGCAATTTGGAACATGAACAGCCATCATAGCAATGCCATTCCACAACAAAACTTGCATTATTAAACCATTGCAATGGGGTCCTGTGACACATAGAAAGTCCTACAATGACTGCTATCAGGCAAAGGACACCATTCTCATCTTAAGCCACATTTCTTATACCTTCTTTTTTTAACTGGTATATGCATTCCATAGTTTCATGTCCTTGTTCTGTCTTACATTCTTACTGACCGTCACTGTCTGCAAACACCCATGTATATCTCTCAAACCTCTGTCTTTCAGTTCCCCATTTCTCACAGTTTCAGTGTTCTGATTCCAAATATATCTCAACACCACATACTTTGCAGAAAATGCAGCACGCAATTCAGCACATTAGAAATATGTCTGGTACATTTTGCTAATTTTGTTAGTTTAAAACTTTTGTTCAATGAGGCCTGCAAGCCCATTCCTAGGCTTTACTACTTGCAACTTTCCAATGGATATATTTCTCTTCTCTCAATAAAATGTTCTAGATGGCATTTGCCACCAGCAATAATGGCAAAGATGTTCCAAAACATATCACCAGAGTGCTGGAAATATCAACAGATACCAGGTTCCTATTACCATATAGGGCGAACCTGTCCAACGGTGAAAAAATATTGGTTAAAGATAAAAAGGTGGTTAGAAGAAACGAGAACGCCACAAATAGATTTAAAACCAGAATTGTTCTTGTCGGGCATAGTACCAGGAAAATATAATAAAATAATTACATATTTAATATTACATGTGATAACGGCAGTGAGAATTATTTACACACAAAAAAATGAAAAAATGAAAATATACCTATAGATGAAAATGTAATAAAGAAAATATTATTAGACTGTATTGACAGGTTAATGATGGAAATTAAGGATAAAGAGGAAACAGAGTATTATTTAACTTGGAACCTATTTTATAAATGGTTAGAAAGTAGAAGCAGAAGTTAGTAATTTATAATTAAGGACGATTATATATATATAACCAACAATTAACCAAGGGGTGAGACATTCAATATATATATATATATATATTGGTTAATTGTTTTCTGCTGATATTTTTAAAATTAAGGGAGGCCAGTATATATATATAAACAATACCATAAGCAATATTATCACATGATTACACTTGATTATATATTAAATTATATAGGCTGATTAGAAGGGAATATTATATTGTATGTATTGTGAGAAAAATGGTTATAATTATGGTGTGTATATGTGTGCACATTTAAAAGAGATTTGATACAGACAGTACACAGCCATTGCAGAAATGGAATTGTTCTATATAACAAAGGAATATGCATAATAAAACATTTTTTAAAAAAGAATGTTCCAAATATTGCAAAACAATAAAATCTTCTCCCCTTTCTGCGTCTTAAGTAACATTTTCCACCCAAAAGTAAATAGCATGATGAAGATATAAAAGTCAGTTTAATGTATAAACAGAACAACACAAATTCAATCTGAATCTAAGTTTATTATATAATTATATAGATACACTAGAGACAATAATTAAGTGACTTGAGATTATTCTTATAGTATGTCAAAAGCATATTAACAGGTCACAAGGTAGATCGGGATATATTATAAGTGAAAAAAATATGAGAGAGCACCGTAGCCAGGATTAAGAAATGCAACCATAATCATGGTAATAACAACAAGCAACACAATTAGTGCACCAAAAGAACAGGGTTGGTTTTTTTTTCCACTCCCACTTTCTTATCCATGGGAAGGAATATATTGTTCCTCCCAAAGGTGTGTAACAATTACTTTCAGAAATCTTTTGAAATTTGAGACATGTGGTTTCCTATCTTTTGCTATAAAACTTTTTCAAACTGCTTCCCAAGTAATTTCAAGCAACAATCTGTAAAACACCCACCCATTTTTTTTCTGCAGACCTACATATCTTGACTCACTGTATAATCTAAGTGATCTAACTTTGTTGAAATCAATGAACCTAAGTATAAAGCAACTGCATTGGTTTTATATTTTAAGAAATATAACTGTGGCAACAATACCTTTAAGGCCATCAAACAACACATTTGCCTATCCCAGGCCCTTTGGAAAGATTTGATGAGTGAATAAAAATGCCAAATCCAATCTAAACATCTGGCTGGCTGTGAGACACAATAACTATGCTACTTTAATCATTATTAGGTCCTTGGTTGAGACTTGATCCCTTGGCTTGAATTATTACATTTCCACAATCTGAATCTATCCGTAGATTACACAGACATAGCACAAACAAACTATTTCTGATTCCCCCCTGTTTATACATTTGCTAATGTATAAAAGAAGAACCAAGAACCATGAATCAAGGCAAGCTAGATGTGGTCAAACAAGAGATGACAAGACTGAACATCAACATCTTAGGAATCAGCAAACTAAAATGGACAGGAATGGGTGAATTTAATTCAGATGACCATCAGATATACTATTGC
>JANHFP010000324.1:84830-98560 GCA_032468135.1 Calamaria suluensis | reverse complement strand
TATTATTATTATTATTATTATTATTATTATTATTATTATTATTATTATTATTATTATTATTATTATTATTATTGAGAATTTGAAAGAGAATGTAGAATTTGGAACTATACTTAGGCAGTTTATGACTCAGTGCAACAGACTTTTAAATCTGTATTAATTAATAAAGGCATACATTTATAGGATTTATAGGATCAATTCATTATAGAGTGGATTTTTCTCTGCAAATCAAGCCTCCTCGGTTAATGAACAAAAATTATTTGATCTGTTGCCCTTTAAATATAAGTAATGCTTTCTATTAGTTATTTATATGAGTAAATCTATAGAGGAATCTGTCACTTAACTGGCTACTTGGAAGTAAAATTAAATTAAGGAATGTTTGAAGGAACTGTAATAAAATGATATACTTTCTCCTCTAGGCTAATATACTCTTGTAAATGTTTTAACTCACATCAATGATGACACTAAGATACCAGATTTCTAATAAAAGTTCTTATTGATGACAGGATCACTGTTAGAGTCAGTGTTGATTACAATAAAAGACAGAAGCAACAAGTAAATAAATATTTAAAATGGTGAAATGCAGACATTAAATATAATACAACAGTAATTTATTGGTGACTTCAGATAAAGATACCTCTTTACATACTGAAATATGAACAGGTGGATGAGATGGAATAATTACTATCAATCTTTTCAATTTCATATATACATACGGGAAATACTTCTCATCAAGCAGATTTGGATTAAACAAGTTAATGTTTAGTTGGGAGATCACAAAAAATCACAGGGCCATGAATTAGGCTGAGAATTTGAAAAAAAATAAATCCCCGAAGGTTGAGTCAACTGAGTTGAGTCAACTCAGGCATCCATGAATTGTTGAGAAGAAATCTATACGGATGTGTCCATATAGTCACCAGGTTTTGAAATTAACTTGAGAAGGTCTTTATCTTTAAACACACTTGTGTCCCAGCATTTGGACTGATTGCCACGTTTGTTTTTTCATTAAATAAATTGATTCAGTTGTACCATTAATTTAAATTATAATTCCTTAATTGTGATAATGATGTTACTTGAGCATGAGGAAGAAGAAAAAGTTATTGAAAACACGGCTGTTTCAGATCATCTTGAAATTCCTGTTACCTCCTAAACAATTACCTATATCTGCTCCTTACAAGTGGTTACCAAGAATGTGAAGAAATCTCTCTTCTAGCAAAAATATGAAAGAAATTGTGAAAAGTGCAAGCATTGAGTCATCCAGATTTCTGTATCATTATTCTAATCAAAAAGTAATTATGGAGTTTATCTGTTATGTTAAAAGTTCAATATCTGAATTGCTAGAAATTAGACTTTATTCTAAAATAAAATATTATTTTGAATGTTCTGCATTTTTATGCATCAGAAGAATCCAAAATAAATCAGTCTGAGCCACTAGTTCGATCTTCTGGAGAGGTTTAGTAAAATTTTACTTATTCCCAAGAATCACAATATATTTGAGACAAAGTACATAAAACCTGATGATACTGATTGCTTGAACCTCTCCTTTATTAACCTGTATCCTTGCTACTTCCTATTACTCAAACCAAACAGTGAACTGTAATGAAGTAAAAAACAAACAAACAAACAAGATAAAAACTAGAGCATTAGCTTTTTTAGAAAAAACAAATATATTGACAAAAAGACAATTCTGCATGTTGATATATATATGTTTCTGTATATGTGTATCTATATCTTATCCGTACTATATGTATATACTGTGTTTCCCTGAAAATAAGACCTGGTTTTATTTTATTTTCAACCCCAAAATAAGCATGAGTCTTATTTTCCGGATAATGTCTTACCTAATAACTTACCTTAGGACCATCAAAGCCACGTCTCCCATGCTCTGACACCTGTCGCACTGTTGTCCGACTTCTTCTGTGTCTACTTGTGGCCGCTCGCAGGATGCCGTGAAGTTTGTTGCACTGGTGCCGCTGCTCACAGCAAGAAGCTACGTGTCCTGTGATGTCATTGCATGTGCAAGAGGCAGCACCAGTGTGTCGAGCCTCATAACATCCTGCTATGAGTGGTGGCAAGCAGCTGCAGAAGAAGTCAGGCAGCGACAGAATAGGTGTTGAGGTGTGGGAGGCGTGGTTGTCAAGAACCGTCAATGAAATGAACCTGAAAGTGAGTCCTCTCAACAGTAGACTGTTACTATGAGAAGCTGAATCTTTGAAAGTTTCTTATATTAAAACAAAACTACTCATAAATGTAGAAACAATAAAACAATGAAAGATAAGGTTGTCTAACCTTCATTTAACATGTTAACGTTTTACATATAGGAGTGTTTTAAAATATAATTGTCCTACTGAAGTCTAAAATAATATTCATGTTTCTTTTCATAGGCCCAGAATTACTCACGTAGTAGTATATTTCAATTTGGCATCTAACCTGCACACTTTCCCCACATTTCCATTGCACTTCACCTTACACACTCCTCCCCAACAGTTGTTTTTGGAGACTGGCGGCTTTGTGAACTGACATGAGGTACAGCAGGAATCATGCCCTCAACATGCAACAAGAGTATCTGTATAAAGAAAAATGTGTGTGTACTTTCTCACAACCTCAGAAATATTAATGTGTGAAGTTCAATAGAAAGGATAATCTTCATTTCACCTGTCCCATCACCAAAGATTTGGGGTAGGCGAGAACAATGAAAAACAATGTTATAGACTGGTGCTCACCTCTAACCATAGATTCAGATTAAAAACAATACCTTTCATTTTGAAGAGATCTAGGATTTGACTTTTCAGTACCTAGGAGGAGGAGAGCTCCAGCTTGGATAGTATTTATCAAGAACTCATACCTCTGCACTCTTCCTTTTGTACTACTAACAAAGCTATTGACCAGTACCTGTTTTTTGATGAATACGAGAGTAAGACAAGCTACAAGTAGATTAGATCTATGCATATAAAACAGATTTCTAATTGTATGTGACATGTAGGAGATAAGAAAAAAGAGGTGATTTTTCCATTGCAATTATTTTAGCTTATATATGTAACACAATTTAGTTTTGGCAAAGGAAATAGGCCTTAGCAGAATAAAAAACCTGTTACTTCTGCTTGTGCAACTTTATAACTTAGCTACTGTAATGTTTATTGCATGGTTAGAAATTTATTAAGAAAATCAATGAAACTGTTTATAGAAAAAAATGTCCTCAAATTCACAAATTGGCAGAAATGTTCAACTGTTATAAAGCACAGTTTTTCCTGTGAAACTAAGTCCTTTGAAACAAAGGTATTTCTACTAATAAAAAGGGAATGTCATATACTATTTAATTAGACTTGTAGTCCTGTGACTAGTTTCTAAAGTTTATCATCTCTCTCCCTCTTCTCTTTAAAATGGTTAGATTTAGATTGCCTGATTTCTTTTGAACAAACAATACATAATTTAAACATCATCATGCATGTATTCCAAAGGAGGACATTTTGTGGCTAGTGCAGTTAGAGGGGAAAATAAGAGAACAGTGAAGGGGAAAAAAAAGAACTGGTTAAAATAAAAATGAAAAGGTGTTGCATTAAAAGGCTTTTGCTCTGTATTACAAATAATGGTGAGAAACCTGTATTTTAGTATTTGTACTCAAGCAGCACTCCAAACTCTGCCATGAGCAGACCAGAAACCCATCCTTTCTCATAATCTTGTGACAAAAGCTAAAAGACATCATCCTATTAACTAGTGATCTCAACTGCTAACGCAGAGTACTTCCTGGTGCCTTTTATGTGGAAGACTGCTATTAAAAAACCACTAAACATTCAGCATGAGCAACACAGAATCATTCATCTTTTATCAGCATCTCTTGTTAGAAGAGTATGAGTGGGGCTGAAGGTGTCATTGATATTATGGAGTGGAAATTAATCAGAAATTTCTCTCATATTTCCCACCATACACTAATTTACTTTTGTACAAATTTCCCCTCGCTAAAAAGTTCATACCCAACCCCCTGTTGTACTCTTTCAAGTTGAGAATATTCAACGAGCACATCAGCTGAAAGGCACCAGGTCCTTACACAAAAAGCATTCGAAATTCTCATTTAGTTGTCTTTATTTTGCTAGCGCCATGTGGTCCTTGAAGATGTAGAAAACACGGGAAGCCGAGTAAAGATCAGAGCAAGCTCATTAGCATTCTGACAAAATTGGAGTGGTGGAGATGTATAGTTTGCCTAGTTTGTCCTTTGGAAAGCTACCGGTGGTAAGCTTTCTGTTTCATTGTCCTTTTGTCTTTTGGGGAGGGGGGGATTCAACACAGCAGGGTGTTTGTTAGCCTAGGTTTTCACAGTGCATTGTGGGAACCTCTGCTGCATATTCAGTCAATATAGTATCACTCTAGTTCAAGTCAAAAAGTTTTTTCTCTTTATTTATAAAATAATTGCCTCTAGTGATATGTATTTCTTGTCTCGTCAGCTCCCATCTAATCAGTCATCAAGGGAAAAATCTACTGCAATATGTTAAAGAGGTTATCTTTTTAAAAACACCCCAAAGTAAACTTCAAATAGATTGTTATTTCCCTTTAATCAGAAAAAACAAACAAAATAAAAATCAATTTTTCTGCTTATAATAAATTAGGAACTCAATTTATTAGAACTTAAGATATAGGCTAAATCATTTGTGGCAAAACATCCCAATTGTTTCAGAGACTTTTGAAGAAAGATTGATTTGAGCAAAAGAAATAAGTAAATATTGAATTAAATCGTAAAATCTTAAAGAAGTTACTACTACTCTGGTCATTTGATTTTTTTAAAAAAAATATGGCTTGCTTTGAACAGGTCATGGGTTTATATTAATGATGCTATTTGACACAAATGTTTTTTCCAAGTTGTAGTGAAATGGATAAAGTCTTTTTGGATGAATTTATCTGCTAAATCCTTGTGGCTGCCCTCTTATCTTAGATGATGACCCAAAGGAATGTCAACAGCTCATTTCTCAGGGAGCTGGAAAGAGTCACTATGCAAGTCATAATCTGCAAATTCTCAAAGCAGAGTTTCAAACATTACATTTCACAAGCTGTTTAAAGTTATTTTTCTCTCATCTCCACTGTCTTCATAATATTTTTGTCAGGTTAAAAATTTTTAAATGTGATTCTACCTTCCTCTGATTATATTTAACTTTATGTTATTATTTTATGGATTTTCTTTGCATTATCCATATCCTCCTTCTACATACATTTAAAATATATGTTACAAAATTAGGATGATTCTGACCCACAACATTAAAAGCAGCATCAAAATACCTTAAAGCATTTTTGAAAGAAATAACTGGCTTTCAAATCGTGCTTTTCATTTAACATGCAAAGATAAAATCACCTATAGAATCATTCTAAGTACTCTTATGTGTGCAGATATGTCTTAAAAGAATATAATTTCCAAATAAAATTGATAAACTACTTCCCTCTCTTGATGATTTACCAGCATTGACTTATATACAATATAACAAAAGAACAAAGTCAAAAGTGGTGGAAGACAGTTAGCCTTTTCCTTTCAGTACAAGGATGTCATTTGGGAAAATAATATTGCAATTATAATACGAATAAAGCATTTCATGGGGTCACCTTGTCAACTGCTTATTTAATGAAAATCATAAAACAAAAAATCACCCTATATTTCAATTTTCCATTAAAACACATAGGCTTTCACTAATAGAAGCATTAATTTTTTATCATATTTCTCTTGTTTTGGAATATTGAATTCATTAGTCCAACTCTTTTATTTTCTCCTATCACTGGCTTAGATGTAAAGGTGTTCCTTTAGAAAGGTATTGCACAGGACATGTTTTGCCAAATTATTCTAAATTCTGTGGGCTATTACAGTCCTTTTCCACCAATGTCTCATCCTATCGTTCAAGGGAGGGGGCTAACTTCAGAAGTGCCACTGAGGGGAATTCAGAGGCTGTAAGGACTGGAGAGAAGCAAGAAAATTCCTATTTTATGAGCAGAGGTATGATTTTGCTTCTGTGATTCCAACTCACTGCACCAACTTTTTAATTATGTACAAGTTTTACCAATCCTGCAGATTGTTTAGAACAAAACTCCCTGATTAAATCAGAAGCATAAATTTTAAAATTATGGGCAGGATGGCTGTAAAGATAACTCCATAAATAATGACGGAGACTAGTTTTTCACTCCTTGAGGTATTGGCCTAAACTATGTAATTATGAATATAGTGTTGAAGATTGACTGCTAAATGCAAATGAATAAAATAAAATGCATGTGAGAATAAACAGAATTGCAGGAACTGACTCCTGGATAGTATGTATATTTTGGTATGCCATATGGTTGGCTAAGCAATCAAATTATTTGCAGCTAATGTCAGATTGTATGAGGTAGTAAGGAGGTAAGATTTGAATTAAAGACAAATCAGTTGTGTTTGATAAAGGCAATGGAATAAATTATTACGATTTCTAAACAGCAGATCAAAAGCAAAGTAATCCAAAAATATCTTGTCAGAAATTGTTTAAAGATGGGAACATGGATAGAGCAATGTGGAAATGGTGAACATGTAGGGAATTGTATGTAGTCTGTTTGTGAAACAGATGAAAATAGACATACAGTATATAAGGGTGTGTTTCTACCATTTTGTTACATTCAAGTAAAAGTTGCATAGGTCAGAAGAAATAACAGAGTCAGTTCAGTGCAATGGGAAAAGAAGATGACAAAATAAGAAGACATGGGGTGTCAACAATGAAAGAGTGAGGAGAGAATGTAGACGAAATATTAAAGTGAGTGACCAGTATGAAAAAAGTACATAGACTAAATGAAGATCAAATCACAAATATAGTGGGTAAAAGGATGGAAAAAGGAGGACTGAAAAAGTCATGGTTATCAAAAAATGATGAGTTCCTTAAAAAGATAACTTTAAAAAACAAAAGGCAATGTAGGAGGTGACTTATGGAACCAAAGTTGATTTGAAAGTATTGAAAACTATAACAATTATTATAATAAATGGAGTCAGTGTAAACTAGACTTATTTATAACTCTCTTTTTCTTCTTCTACCATATTTCATGCCTATGCCTTAATTCTTCGGGTTATTATTTGCTACTTCTTGTCTGCTCCTTACATGTTATTTACCCTGAAAGAGAACAGGGTGATGAATATGTATGTATGCATGCTTTCTTGGGTACATGTAAACAAATACTCAATAATTTAATGTAGGTAGTTATTACTACAAAATTATTACAGCTACCTGTGTATATGCCAATTCTGTCATGAAAATTCCTTTCGGTTTAGTATAATAGATCAGTTTGTTGGCTCTGTATCCAGCAAGTTAAAATTGTAGCATGTCAGTTTAGAATTGTGTTCATAGTCCTCTAATGGTAAGAAAGCTTAAGATTAAAATAGCATATGTTTAATTATTAGTATATTTGGGGCCAAAGTTCCAATCACAAATATTTTGAGCTTTGAATTGTATTATCTTTCAGATGCAAAATTGTCATGAAGTGGTTTTTCGTATGTTTTTCATAACATAAAACAACTATCTTTCTCCCTATATTTTAGGAAGGGCTTAAGATTGTGAAAACTCCTTCACAGCATTTTTTTGCACAGTTTTTGGAAAAATGGTCTGGACCTGCCATAGCACATCAGAGAGCAGTCAAAAGGGTCTAAGTCTTGTTTAAATCAATTATAATAACAATGATTTAGCCATATGGACAATAAAATATGTCTTTCCAGGAAGGTTTCATGCATTTTCTGTTGCTAACATCAATTTCAGTTGAAACTGTTTTGGAATTTCAGCACCATATCACTGAATATCTATCTTGTAACTTATCATGATTTTTTTAAAAAAATTGCAGAAGATTTCCTAACAAGAAATGAACAACACATTGATTATCAGAATAAATTATATGGACAAAATGTTTATTGGATGTTTTCAAAATTTTAGAGATGAAGAATGTTTGAACTTAGGAAAAAATACATACTCATGTTTGACATCCTCAGATACATATGTTACCAAGGGCAAACTGTTCACTGCTTCCAGTGTACTTACTGGAAGGGACAACATTGCATTTAGGTTGAAATTTCAGTGACTCAGAGGCCAGATGTTTCACAAATGACCAACAATTGGAGGTTAGAATAAATTAATGACTGATTTCTGAGCTTTGATGGAATTAAGCATACTTCTTTTCTCAATGTGCCATGTGAATGTCTCCTAGTTAAACTTTTTTTTTTGACAAGTGAGGCCACCCAGCAGAAAACAACTGATGCAAAACCCAGGAGTAATCCCTCTGTTTAGTTCAACACCGTGGTTAGCTTTAACACTGCCTCTATTATCCAATGGATTTAGAGAAACCTTCATTTATTTGTTGGCTTCAGTTTTCAACTTTGTTGCCTTCTTTAAAAGATCCAAGATCCATTCCTATGTAAATACATTTGCATAAAGTCACAAAGAAAATGTTCTGGGACTGTGATTAAATTTGCACAACTGGAGGTAGCTACTGTGAACATATTTGTGATCCCACATAAGTACTTTCTCAAATATATACAAGTAAATGAAACTGAACGTCAGGTTTCTTTACAAGAACCTTTGTATTTAAGAACAAAAATGCTCCATGGAAAATAAAGAATTGATTTAACTAATGAATATAAAATTTTGAACATTAGGGAACAATCCATTATTTTATATTTCTTAAGATCATAGCTCTTTTGGTGGGAGTAATCTGTGACAATCTGAATATTACTGGATACACAAAATAGCATTTTTGGTCATTTGGGAAGGACAGTCTTCTTTTTTAACTATAAAAAAGCCTGATGTTTTTAATACTTTATTGACTATGTTGCCAGTAAACTACCATATCCAGTAAAATTTACACTACTTACTAACAGAGCAATTGCAGCAGTGTGTCTTACTGAACTCAAATATAACATATCAAATAATCTTACTTTGAAGCAAAATCAAACAAAATTAAATGATAAAGGTACCATATTTCAAAATCTTATTAGTACCATACATTCTGTTAGAAATAACAAAGAACCCTAATACAATTATAATACTTTTTCCCTATATTTTTTCTTAGAAAAAAAGCTGCTTCAGTTTTTCAAATAATTTTAAGAATGGTCAGAATACCATATATTCTTTTATGAAATATTTTAAAATGTTACAACTTTCCTTATAAGGCTATTGGAATCTGCTTCTTATTTTTCTTTGTTGTTAATCAAAAATATTTATAAAATGGGAATATTTTTATGATAGCCACATATTTGGGTCAATTAGTAACATGCAATTTTTTTTAAAAAGGTAAACCAATTTTATTTAATATTTACTATGTTGCTCTTGAATACGGAATATATATGTTAAATCTTACTTTCCCAAAAGACTGCATATACAAGAGTGATTTTTCTTACTGCACTAAATACTTCAATACCCAAGAAAATGAACTACCCAAGTGTCCTAATTAACAATTTTGCAAGTGAATGAAGACATTAGTGCTACACTACAACCATTAAAGTCTATTCTATGCCATATCAGTTTCTGTTAACATTTCAATGGGGCAATTAAATGACCACCCCCTTGTGCAATTAAGCTATTTGAACATCAATTGCTAAGTTGCCATGTATTTATGCAAAGGATGCAAGCAAGAGATTCAATTCCCACAATCTTAATGACGCTCTGAAGGGGGAAAAAACATATATGTAAATGTGTATGTCCCTAACGCTTTCCAGGTAATGCTGGTGGAAAGTGATCTCTGGTATACAATAGCAAAATAGGATGTGAATAATGGCATTGGTTAATAATAGGTGGATTTAAGAAGCTTCTGAGTTTTTTTCTAATATGAGAAGGGTGTCCAGCAAGTCATGATTCTGGATACCTGTGGCAATTTTTCAACATGAGAAGAGAGGGGCCCAGTGTTTATGATATCCTTCTAATAATTTATTTCTCTGTTGCTTTGTACATTTTCTTCCTCAAGTGTATATACAATATTGTATTTTACCAAACTGTAGTCTTCCTTTTATTTTTGTCTTAGTGGAGGTTGATTTAAGTACTATCTCCAGTGCATACTGAATGGCTAGAGTATTTCCAACATGGTGGTCATTCATGTGATGAGTGTAGCAGTAGAAAGCTTCTTGTTTCTGAGCCATTCATCTTCAATCCCAGACCTCTTCACTGATTGTTATTGACAAGAAGCAATGAAACTGAGCCAAAACAAGTAAGAACTGCCAACAAGCAGAACTACTTGGAAAGGAACGGAAGTGTCACACGTCCTGACACTTCTGCTTCAGACAAAACTATGAGTGTAAGTGACCATTGCTAGAGTATTTACTGTAAACAGTTCTCCTATTTAACAAACAATTTTGTTTCTCTAGCAAGAAAACAAATAAGAACTATGGATATTGTATGCCTTTTTATTTATTTATTTATTTATTTAATATGTTTACTTCTCAACAACCTGTTCCTACACGTCTAGGACATAAGAAAAAAGGAACAGAATGAGAAGAAAATATACATCTTCATTATATTATATTGCATTACCTAACATATTTCTGTTCCTACTTGCCTGGTTCTATATGACCAACCATGTGTTTATTTATTTTGATGACAACTTCTCCAATTTCAGACAGATACCATAAGATTCATTGCTGAAATTCTGTTATCGGATAGATTTCACTGCCAAGTATTGAAGTCATCGTAGAAAACAATTTTCAGAACACAAGTAAGCAAAAATTAAAGATGAAAATTGTATGCAAAAACTCAACTCCAATTAGGGGCAATTAGGACTTGTGCACTTTAGGCCTAAGGTTTTTCTCTTATAGAGAAAAAGACAAGACTGAGAATTAAAATTGACCAGAGTGAGATTTAAATTCTAAAATACAATCTAAATGATTTTTAAACTGAAATATTAAAAGTACAAATAGTGTCTAGATTGACTTTAATTGTCTGATCTTATAGTTCTTATGCCTTCAAATTTTTTATTGTAGTATTATTATATTTTTATAATTTTACAAATAATACTGTATGATTGACGTTTACAATGAAGCAATGGTAAAAAATATTTTTATAAAATAAGGTATGATAGAGAAGTATTTTTTATACATGCACATCTTCTGCTGAAAAAGGAAAGAATGGAAATGCTTAAAAATGAAGACATTTCCAATTCTTTCAATAGTTATGACAATTAAAAATACTAATATATATTGTTTTAGAGTAATGTTTCTGTATATGCTTAAAATATATATTTTCAGTGACCAACATTAATGAAACATTTGTCTATGCAAATGGAATAAGGCATTTACACATAGCAATAGATGAGCAGAAATATCAGTTACAACACTTATAAACAAAATAACTATATTGTGGCTTTTAAAATTTCTTTAGATTTTAATGTATTGTGTTCAAAAATGCAAAATAAGGATAGTATTTTATTTAGGTAGGAAAAGGAATGATCATTATATTAAAAAAAAGGAAAAAAATCTAGAAGCAGTTGTTATCAGCCATGGTTTCTGAAGGGGAGAGGATATTTTCCTTTTCAGACTGTTCATCATCTACTCTATCATTTCCAGTATACCCTACCATTTTCTTCATATCAACTACTCAATGAATGCATTCATTATATAATGTTATCTCTGAATGCAATAGCTTGTAATTCAGACTATCCAGATAAACCAAAGTAAAATTTATTTACATTTTGGGAAACTTTGTAGATGGTTCATATCTCCTGATTAAAAGACAACCATCAAACGTCCCGCCTTCTAATCTTCCCAAAATCCCTTTTCATCCGATTGTTCCACACATCTTGAAAGGCTAATACCAAGACTGAGACTATGGCGCATGAGAGAGGGGGAGACTGAAGTCTTTGTAGGTTAGCTAATTAAACTGTTTGTCTTCTGAAAACATTTAACTGGCTTTAGAGATTATTCTAATTAAGAATGATGTTAGATGTATTTTTTAATGTAGCTATTAAAATTAATCATAATCCAACCATCTCATGCAATGAACTATGTAAATAGAGATGTGCTTCAAGTTGTTCTCCATTTTTTTTTCACTAACAGGCAGGATTTTGTGGAAACTATGAAACATGCATTCAGATACTAATTGATTTTTAATTAGGGGCTGTTCTCAAACTACCAACTTTTATTCATTTATGCTGTTGTGCACAGTAAACAAGCATGCTTTCAGCAGAGCCAGGCACTATGGGGCTTTCCAAGCAGGGCAGTCATTCCAGTAAAATACATGTTCACACACAGGACATTCTTCTCTCTGTGTTGAACAGTCTCCCTGCTGAATTAAAATAAAGCCCTGCTCCTATTTATTTTGTAAGGTCTACCACTTGGCATTGCACAAATTCAGCTCTTTTCTTTAGAAAAATATAGTTGGGTTCTCACAAATATAGCTGGCAGTGAATTTAAAAATCCAAGAGCATATCCTACATTAAAACATGCACTCTCTTTTAAACACATGAACATATGCATACACACAGATACACACACAGAAAATCAATCACACAAAAATAATTGCAATGGCGATGAGCCAATATGCAAATTCTACGGTTAAAACAGAGCACCATTTCCCTCTAAAATTATTTAAAGAAGCAAAACTAGCACAGTCAAGAGCAAGGATGAGTTATGATGCAACACATACAGCACACATAGGCAGCCTGTACTGAACTCAAAGGGTATTATAGTCTAAACATTTTTTCTTCCCTTACTGCTGAAAGATTATACTGGTTATCCCATTAAACTTGGTAAAATGCCATTCTTGTGTCTTAAAGCTCTAGCATTGGAGGTCAAGAAGTGTATGCTGCTTCTTACAAGGCTAGTGTGGATGTAATCTTCCCGAAGTTACAATAATTAATGTTAAGCTTCTTTAGCAATACGTTTCTGAAAGAACTTGCCTGATAATATACTTAGGGCCTTGCTAGCTGTTTGTGTTTCTAAGCAAGAAATGTATTCAATGCTGCTCACGTATGTCAGCTTAAATCTTTAGTCAAACTAGGCTGATGATGAGCGTTTTGACTTATGATGAGTGGCAATAATATTTAAATTTAGGAGGGAGAATATTCTGAAGAAATAGGAGAAAGCCATAGGAATAAAGCAAACCAAACATTTTCTAGCATTTATTCCCCTTCATCTTATGGGAGGGAACCCATCCCATCCCCTGGCTCTACATTAGAGGAAACAAGCCTGAAGAGAGAGAATAAAACAACTCTGTTTCTGTTTAATTACAAAACTCAGGCTAGAACGTGTTTCAGATCTCTTGAAAATAATTTTTCTAGTCAATTTTGATACACAAATTGATATACAATTTGTCACTTGTAATTAATATTTTCTTCTTACTACACAGTTACAGAAAAGGATTTAGAAATATATATATTTTAAAGGTTGTTACAATGGGAACAGCAGAAACAGGAGAAAAATCCTATTCAACACCTATTATAGAGTGTTTATAAAAAAATCTGGGATTTTTATTACAAGCAAAAAAAAAATCAAAAATGGACAGAGAATTTGTTCATTAGGTAAAGGTAAAGATTTCCCTCGCAAATACGTGCTAGACATTTCCGATTCTAGGGGCCGGTGCTCATCTCCATTTCAAAGCCGAAGAGCCAGCACTGTCCAAAAACGTCTCCGTGGTCATGTGGCCAGAATGACTAAAACACGGAACGCTGTTACCTTCCCACCAAAGGTGGCCCCTATATTTTCTATTTGCATTTTTACGTGCTTTCGAAACTGCTAGGTTGGCAGAAGCTGGGACAAGTAACGGGAGCTCACCCCA
>JANHFP010000324.1:42667-59847 GCA_032468135.1 Calamaria suluensis | reverse complement strand
GAGGGCCAAAGAAGAAGGGGACGACAGAGAACGAGGTGGCTGGATGGAGTCACTGAAGCAGTAGGCGTGAGTTTGGGCGGACTCCAGAGGATGGTGGAGGACAGGAAGGCCTGGAGGAATGTTATCCAATTGGGACGCGGCTTCACAACTAACAACAACAACAAAATTTCAAAATCTGAAGTATCCTTGATTGTCTATGTTCAACTATTATACTTTGAACCCATGAAAAGCAACTGGATTGAGAAATGTAATAACTGTGACAAAATGTGAAGAATGAACATCAATTAAAGATGTTTATTCTTTTCTCAGGATAACCTTTTCTTATATAGAAAATTATGAAGCCTACTGGACTAGTAAAATAATAGTTAATGCTTGGGAATTAGACCATTTTAGATATATTTCAGTTTTTCTGTTTCAAGAAAATTACCCCATAAGAACCTATTTGTGTCTTGGAACAGTGGTAGGTGTTGAAACTAGGAACCTGGATCTGAGCTTTGAACCAGTAACCTAAATGCTATTGAGTATTCCTATCTAAATAAATAATTGTGAGAGATTCTTTTAACTTGTCTTGAAGTAATTGCATACCAAGGTTGTTGATACAAGGAATAGCTCCTCAAATATAATTATGTTTCATAGCATAAGATTTTTTCAGGTTTTAATCTGTGGTAATCACCATTCTCCTTTTCCAGAGGATTACATTTTGATGTGAATAAGGGGCTCAATAGCTTCAGTGACTCTGAAAAAATGTCACATGAAATTGCTGCTAGGGTCAAATCTGTGCCTCCATGAACTCTGAAGCACCTTACTGGAGTTGAATCAAAGTACTGCACTGCCCTAATATCAACTAGAGTGTATATCAAGTGAATCTTAGCTTTATGCAAGTATACATTTTTACTGCAGGAACAATAAAGACACCGAATTTTATAGAAAATTGTAAGATGGGCTAAATTCAAATGTAGAAAGCATGTAAATGTATATTCTACACCTAGGCATCACCAAGCAGACCAGATAGACAATGTTGTCATAATAAATTCAACTATGTTATAGGAAAGAAAAGATGGAGAAAGCCAATCTAGTCAGCCGGGACAGTTTCAGGTGCAGACTGTGAAAAGGAATATGATTTTTCAGTATTAAATGTATGACTTTAACTTGGAAAATTAAAGGCAGTAAGTGTGTCAGCAAGATTTAACCTAGAGGGCATATATAAGATCAATGTAAGGAACAAATTCCGTATACTTAATTTATAAGAAAGAGAACCGGGGGAGCTATGGGAAGAGATAAGAAACACTGTGCAAACTGAAGCAGAGAAACATATTCCCAAAATTTCAAAGGAAAAAGGATCCAAGCGGCTTTCAGAACAAGTTACCATGATAGCCAAGGAAAGATGGAAGATGAACGCATTTGGCAACAAGAATGGGCAACAGCCAAAAGCAAACTTTATCAACTAAGAAAGGACAAAGGAAGATCATGTCAACAAAGAGGAAAATAATAAGAAAATGAGAGATGCTTTTCAGGAAATGACAAAATTCTTAGGAAAATTTACAGCTAAAGTAGAATTACTTAAGGTTAGCCATTGAAGAAATCTAATAGAGGCAATGGGATTTACTGAAGATAGACTAAACTGAAATCTTTTACAGACAGGATAATGGATTGATAAAAATATTTACAGAGAAAATATATAACCATGCCCATTAAAAATGAAATATGAGAGCAATAGACCAGCTGTCAAAAAGCAGAGCACTGGTACAGATGAAAATATTAAAAGCCAGTGGCATCCTTGGGAAAGGATCAATGAAGAACAGTCTGACAAAAGGAATGTTACGCACAACAGAGATCTTGCATATTTTGCATTGTGATGTCATGCACACTCCCAAAAGAGGAGGAGCTTGCAGCGCAACAGTGAAATGCTGCTTTTTCTCATTGTGATAAAAGCAGGCATCTTCTATTGCTATATTATATGGAAGCAGGCATCTTCTATTGCCATATTATATGGAAGAATTCTGTATGGCCCAAAAGCGTGTCAGTGTATTTGTCTTTGTGTTCTGTTGAAACGGAGATCCTCAAGAGAATGTGCAAACTTTGGTTTTTACTTCAATAATTATAGCAAGCCCTTTAATTGTTTTAAACAGTTCAAAATGTAGAATATATTAATATAAATAGATGTGTCAGAACACTTGATTATTTTTCTGTGGAGACTTTGTGAAAAAGAAAACAACCTGTTATAAAGGCTGAGTTTGTAGAAACAGAATCATTCAGAATAGGCAAGAGAATGACATCAGGTAAGGGAGATGACTTTGAAAGAAATAATGCAGGCTTTGTTGCCTAGGCAAAAGGGGCCAAACCATTTTTAAAGTCCAGTACATCCAGATAACATTTGGAAGCAGCTCAAACAGGCACCTCCTTAATTACTGACCTATAAGAAGAAGGTATGGCACAGTCAGACGTGCAAGATTCTATTTTACAGCCAATGTGAATAAAAGTAATTTTAGCTATCCTGCAGAGTAATTTCATGGTCTAGTCTACTTAGTAGGGCTGATAGATGAGGACTTGTTCCAAAAATCTATTAAAGGATTAGCATGTTTGCAAGAGATGACAGACAGAATCAAAACTATAGATTAAGACACTAACAATCTGAGATATGCAAATGATCCCACTCCATCAGCTGAAAGCAAAGTAAATCTCACAGAATATATTATGAAAACACAAAAGGCAAACCAAAAAAATCAAGGGTGATTTTAATTATTAAAAAGATAAGGATAATGTCCACGGACATCTTAATAATTTCACAGTTTCCAGTAAAGAAGTGAGGGTGGTAGTTTTGTTTATTGGGCTCAAGAACCCAATGATGGTAGACAATGATGCAGAGGAAAATAAGATATTTTCAGACAATGAAAAACATAAACCACATTGTTGGGGGGGGGAATTACAGCAAAGATCAAAATAGTAGCAATGTTTCTTCCAATTATAATACATGCATTACGAAAGCTGAACATTGTGGAAGTATGAGAAAAAGACTATTGGCTTCATGTTATGGATTTACAAAATACTTTAACAGTATTTTGAACCAATCATTCAACACCAAACAAAAAAAAGGACTGAGTGTTCCTCTGAGGTGATGATCAGCAAGTACAGATTCAGTATTTCTGGCCTGTGGGTAGAAATTAGGCTAGGCTATTAAAAATGACTATATTTGGCAGGGTTACAGGAAGTAAAACTAAAAGATAAAACTGAATGTTCGTATTTAAGCAGAACATTGGAATGGTCATAGAACACCTGTAAAATTTTGCTGGGAAGAGATCAAAATGGTGACATTTCTTCCATACACTTACCAGGTGGGCTGGGCTTCATTTGGTGATAATTAAAAGATAGTAAACCTCAACTGACTACTAAAAAGCAATATATTAATTGCAATATTAATTGGAACAGAGTGACTTCCAGTCAATAACATAAAAGAATATAATATGTTTGAGATTATGTAATATTTCCTTGTTATTATGAGAAGTGATAGAAGCCAAGGAGTCACTTATTCCAGCACATACCATGTTTTCCCAAAAATAAGACCCTGTCATATTTTTTTGAACCCTGAAATAAGTGCTTGGTCTTACTGGCATGCTCTCAAAAGCACAATTGGGCTTATTATAAGGGAATGTCTTACTTTGGGGAAAACAGGGTAGTTAGTTTGTATAGGAGCAAAGAGAGTATTTTCCTGGCATTATAAATAAATTCTCTAGGTTCTATAGAAAACTACTGAAATGTACTTAGACATGTGAACTGAAGAGTAAGATGTGTCATGTTAGCAATTTGCAGAGCTCCTGTGCAGAAAATGGATCAAACGTCTTTTACTGGGGGTCTGATGTCCATCCGTAAGAGACACTGGGTAGTGGATTGAACTAAATGAGCTCCAGTCTTCACTGATTCTATGGCTTCTGTCTCACTGACTTAAAAGGAATGGCTAGAATAGCTAAGAAATTTCAAGCAAACTTTTTGAATTCAATATTTGGAACAGATGTGCCTTAAGAAGTTATCAAACTTATTCATCAACAGAGAGATTGACTGAAAGATTGTGAACTCTTCTTTGAAGAGATTTTTTTTTTAAAAAAAATAGCATGAAAACAAACATAGCAGCAAGATCTCCTGTATTCTGAAATCTGCAATCAATATCAACACTTTTTTTGTCTGAATAGCAAGGCCAAGGACAAAAACACAGCAACCTGGGCATTGCTCTTTATGAGAAAAAAATATCCATCATTCTGGTGTATCCAGGATTGAAGAACACTGTTAAATACGAAGAACACATCCAATATATAAATACTGTCTATGTGGACTGATGATTCCATGATGATTCAACACGGGAAGAGGAATTGCTGGTTTCTACTTGGGATAAATAATATATGGAAGGAAAAAGCTTCATAGACACTTTTTAGACCTCTGCTGCCTGTTAACTTGTATGCTGCCTCTTAGGTGAGTTTCTGCTGAGGTGGCATTTAGGAACTGTTAAATCCAGCACTAAGCGTCATGAACTCTTCCCAGTTTGTTTCAGTACTGCCACTCTACACTTGAAATACTACCATCTGGCAGTTGTGAATTGCTATAAACCAATTTGTCTCTCGACACCTACAGTGCCACTCCCCTATCAGGACCACTGCAAAAGCCTCTTTACAAGGCTGAAACTTGATGATTAATAGTTCCAAAAAAGCAAAGCTCAAGACACCTCTGTAATTAGAAAATCAGACAACTTGACACCAAAGGCTCCTGTTAGATTAATTGTTGAGCTGTCAGTTAAGGACCAGATAATTTATGGCCTAGTGAGAAGACCTGAGGTGTGGGCCTAGCAGTACATGTTGGTTGAGAGAGGAGCTCTCCAAGGCTTTTATCTATAATAGTTGCCTTACAAATCTTTCCCCACAGCTAGCCGGAAGTCTCTTCCCGTGATGGGGGAGGTCAAATGAATAGCCATACTATAAGTGCACTAAAATGGGAAACTGGAGCAGAAACAATGGGTTTCTCTAGTGGGGAGGGTATCTGGGGTTCTCTGACCTGGGAAATCATGCAATATCCTTCTTGTAAAGGGGACACAGATTATAATTTATTCACATGCATTTGTTTGCCCTGTCTGATTATAAACAGGGAAGCTCTGATTTTTTAAAAATAAACAAACCTAAAAGTCACAAGGGTAAGATAAATTGAGGCAGAAAGCCACTGTAGTCTAGTGGTTAGGACACTGGATTTGCATTTGGGAAGACTAAAATTCTTACTCAACCATAGAACTCCCAGGTTGACATGATTAAATCATTCTCTTTCAGAGGAATCATACTCAAAGAATGATTGCTGTTGGGGTAAAATTAGTGGGGATTTCTCACATACGCTATCTTGAACATTCAGAGAAAAGGAAGAATATAAATAACTTGTACTTTCCTCCAAATCAGAGAGGTTAACAAAAAAGTGCCTCAAGTGAGGAAAGTCAGGAAGGTGAGATAACTATGTGCCCCTTTTGATGTAAAACAGAGACAGACATGTGAAAAGAAAACATGGCTGACACAGTAGTGTCTCATTAGAGTCTCAGTCTTATCCTTACCTGTGATTTCTTAAACTGTAATTTTATTGACTGATTGATTTGTATCCTTTTATTATTTTTACAAATAACTCAAGACGGAATATTTCCACTTCTCCCCCCCCCCCTGTTTTCCCCACAACAACCACCTTCTGAGGTATGTTGGATTGAGAAAGAGTGATTGGCCTAAAGTCACCCATCTGGCTTTTATGGCTAAGGTGGGACTCATGCTTTCTAGCCTGGTGACTTAACCAGTAGACCAAACTGACTATCAATCACGAGACTTTACTGGACAAATGTTTTTTTTTAAAAATGGTATGGGAAGTTTCTGATGACTTAAAAAATCCTGACACACTATGTGCTTGATATATCAAATGAAGAGCAGTGACGGTTAGAAAATACCGGATGGCTAAGGAATACAAAATACTGCCAAAGTTACTTGAAATATCCATGAAAAATGATGTACTTGAGAGATAACACCCTCTCATGGACTTAATAATGACCCTTCAGCACCTGAAATACAGGTGGTCCTCTTCTTATGATTATTTGTTTATCAATTATCAACAATTCAAAGTTACAACTGCCTTGTGAAAAGTGACTTATGAACAGTACTTACAACTGTTACATCACCCCGGCAGTCATGTTATTGCAATTCAGGTGCTTGGCATTTATGCTAGTTCCATTTATGATTGGTTGTAGCATTCCATGGTCACATAATTGTGATTTACAGTATTATGGCAAAAAGTATCTAGTGGAGAAGCTGGATTTGGTTAATCGCCGCTATAAAAATGGTCATGAATTGGGTCTGACTCTGCTTATAGCCACAGTGACTTATGACAGAAATTCTGGTCTCAATTGAAGATTACTTGTAGTTCCAACTTTTATTATGTGGGCTTTGATTTTAGTTTAATTTTTTCTCATGTGTTTGGCATAGAGCAGCTTAAAGTACCTACTTTTTTAAGACTAGAGAACAGAACAGAGATGAAGAATGGGAAGTCTAGGGTGTGGGTATACAACCATGGATCTCCACATATTGCTGAATTATAATGCCTAGCATCTCTAGGAAATGTGCCCAACTTGGGGGATGCTAATATTTAGAGCTTAGCAAATATCTGGAAAGCCAAAGATTGTTGTCTACCGAGATTCTAGTAGTTCATTCTATGCTGGCAAGGTCTCATATGATAGTGCTTCCTCATAGAAAAGCAACTTCAATCCTATAACATTTTTTTAATGAAGGATTTCCCCAATCCCTTTTATGTACTGTGCAACATTATTTTGATATCAATTGGTACAGATAAGTGGGAACTAACCCTAGAAAACAGTACATAGGATAGGTGAATATTATTTACCCAGAAAACTAGTTCTTATGCTTGTAATCATAGGTTAACCAATTAAATATGACAATTTATTGTTGAAATCTATACTTTGGTCAGCATTCTCACTTCACTATTATTAACAAGGAAAAATATTATCTGGGAACTTAATGAGCACACAAAGCTGACCTTCAACTCTATCTGTCAATCAGCTGTGTTGCCTTGAAACTAAATTTGTAGAGAGACAATCAGAAAAAAAGTTTTCCCTACTGCTTTCATCTTTGAAAAAAAAGCCCATCTAATAAGATCTAAACATTATTTACTTAAATAAATTTGTATAAAACCTTGAAGTCAGAATAATACAGGCAACTCTGATTATTTTTGTTGGCATATCTTTGCATCCTGCAACAATAGGCATCCAAGCAGGGCCTTACAATTTGAAGAAGTGTGCACCAAATACAAGGTTAACCAAAGAAGCAACAACACAGAGAAAAGAACAGCATTTGTCAATTCGTGTGTTGTTGCAGTTTATGAACTGGGAGTGAGGCCATGCTGAGTAGCCACGCTCCTGACACAGTATGTGCTGACTAGACCCTTCCCCACCATCTGAGCATAAACTGTGAATGTCCACAGGGAGGTTGCAACTCACATTCAAGCTGCATATGTGAAGGTTTCCACAGAATTTGAAATGCAGCTGCCTTGCATTCTCAATTATTGGGAAGCCCTTTGTAATAGCTGTATGAAGAAAGACTGCAAAACCTGGGAGTTAGGTTGGCTGCTTGGAACTTATAAAAGCAGGAGAGTGGAGAAGTCTGGCCCTGAGAGCCCTGTCAGGCTTAAGATCTTGAGTTGTTCATTTGTGTAGCTGCTCCATTTCCTTTTTCTCTCTAATCATGTCCTAGTTGCTTTCCCCCCTGCAAATATATTTATTTGTTTGGTGTATAGCAAATACGTGGGCTTATAGTGGTTCACTACCAAGGGAAACTGCTAACTGCCCCACTGATGGTCTTCTTCTGATTACCTGCACTTTGCTTTTTGTTGAGAATCAAATGCATTGACTGAAAAACCTAGAAAAATCCCTTTGTCCTGGTTCCTGATCCATTCATGCTACCTCTTTTTTTCCCCCCGGCTTATCCTTGATGATCCACTGCACTATTCTTGGACTGCTTGACTAACTCACTGAACCACCTAAAAGCAATGTGTGAGATGCTGCTGAATTTGTACCATCAAGAAATCTGTTGGGTTAGGGCAGCTTCTCTAAAAATGTGGTTAAAGCCAAGGCTGGGGAACTCAATGGTTTGAAGATCACATTCAAGTTCAGACATACTTACAAACTGAAAGATGTCAGGAAAGCAGCACTGAGGAACAGCAGCTTTGTCCCATTGGTAGAAATCAGTGTCCTGTGGCATCACCTGATATTTCTCTTTAGAAAGAAAAGAGGAGGAATGTGTCCCTGCCCCCTCCCATATGGAGAAAGTCAGCCCATGCATGATAAGAAAGACTCCTCCTGCATGACGTACTTTTCTCTGTACAGACATATGCAGGATGAGATGTCTCCCTGCCTTTTCCAGACAAAAGCTGGTTTTGCTTAATGTTTGCAGCATCTTTCTTTGGGAGAAAGGTGGGATTATTCAGAGCCAGGAATTTTTGGGGAGGGTTGAATCCTTGCTCATGGCAATGGGCACACAATAATGAATTAATGAAAGCATTCACTTAATAGAATATGAAGAATGCAATATTCAGCAATTCTCTCTTCTCCCTCCAGCTGTTTATGTCTTAAGGGAAATACACTTCAGAAAACTGGAGGCATCTCTAGGGCAGATAAATTTGGGTGGAGTTTCCAGAGAGAAGGAATCTGTAAATATCACTTATTTGCTTTGCCAATAAAAGGGTGAATTTTGCTCAAAACTATGGAATGCGATAAGCTTTCACTATATCAGATGTCAAAAGTCCATACTGTGTTGGGCCAGAAGCACATTTGAAATTTGGAAACTATGTGGAAGATACTGTCACAAAATGGCAGATATTTGTAAAAAACCAGAACTGAACATTGTAAAAGAAATGGGAATTAAGGCAATCCAAGATTACTGATATAGTATGGTCTGATCAGAATCAATAATATTGTGTGCATATAGTTTCGATTGTCAGATTTCTGGACAACTATGCTAGTATTATGTAAAACATGATTTTGTCCTTGAAATTAATTCAGATATTTTGGACAAGCCATGAATGGCTGTATGGAAACAATTAAAATTAAGTACGGCATCTTCTTATTACTATTTCATTCCAAAATTCTTATCAAAAGAATCATGGATTTAAATCTCTGCAAAAGACTCTGTTTCAATTCCTATTTAGAACAAAACATTATTGCATTAAAATATTAAAAGTACTATTTCCTAAATTATTTTACACACTTATTTGCTAAATATGTATATTCAAGCTTTGCATTTTAGAGAAACTCATCAAGAGTTTCATCATCATAAATTTAATAATAAGCTAATATAATTTATTGAAAAGATGAATTTCGGGAGGTGCTGAGCAGTGGTGGCTTTCAAATTTTTTTACTATTAGTTCTGGCATGGTGGATGTGGTATGGCTCGGTGGGCGTGGCAGGGGAAGGATACTGTAAAATCTCCATTCCTTCCCCAATCCAGGGGAAGGATATTGCAAAATCCCAATTTCCTCCAGATCATCTGTGACTTGGGAGGCAAAGAATAGATGGGGATGGGGCCAGTCAGAATTTTTACTACCCGTTATCTGAACTACTCAAAATTTCCACTACCGGTTCTCCAGAATTGGTGAGAACCTGCTGAAATCTACCTCTAGTGCTGAGCAGGAAAGATAAGTGAAATCATCAGTACACCTGTTTGGTTCTAAGCTTGGATCACTGATATTTTCTTTCTAGAGATAATTTTACTACATACCTCATACATGCTCACATAAAAAATAGGGAAAATGCAAATATCCTAACTATATTCTGCTGAGTTAAGAGAAGAACATTCCTTTGATTGTGTAAACTTAGGAAATGTAGCATAAAATGTATAGACACATTTTCCTGGTGAACAACAATTACTCTGAAGTCTGAATAACATCAAATTCCAAAAAGGTTTTCCTCAGATTTCTGGGTTGCCATAGGAATAAGGTACAAAGTCCTTAGCTCACCTCCAGATGCCTTTGACCTTTCTTTCAACTTTTCTGCAGCCATTTCATTGTAACTAGAAAGTTCTGACATCTTCACTCCAGATCGAGCTTCTGCTATTAGCTGACGAGCTCTCTCTCTCAGCTGCCGACGCCGCTCTTCATCTTGCTGCTAAGATATATTGAACAGTTGCCAGCTCAGTAATTGACCGAAATGCAATTTCATTCTCAATCTGATCATCATGATAGTAAATGGTTTACAGCATGGTGCTTGGCCCATATTATACATAGGAAGCTTCATATCAGTTGGATGTCAACAACACACTTTTTAGAGCCATCCATGAATCAGCCCCCTTTTCCCGAAATAATTTCTCAGTTTTTTAAAAAACAAACAAGTGTACTTTAAAGCTATAAAATGTGAGACTCACACAATCTATGGCTTCAACTTACCATGAAATGTTTACGTTTTGCTAATCTCAGAATGTTCACATGCAAATGAAAATCCTGTAATTACGTTTCTACTAGGATACTGGAAAGAAGCTATATTTGCTTCAGAGGGCTCAACTATCTGTTGAAATACACTTTTTTTAAAAAATAAAATTGAAATACACAGTGTTTTTCTATTTTGGGAAGAAGGAATTATTTCATTTGCACATAAAAATTGGAAAACGTAAGTATGTGATTTTTAGTAAGAAAGGTTTTAAGTAAAATAATTTTTAAAAAAGCAAGTTTTATAAAAGTGTTTATTTAATAAATTCATATAGCTATACATAGGTTACTCTGGGTGGCTTACAGAGTTAAACACAGAAAAAAAATTCAAAAACCATACCCAACAACAACAACAACAAAAACCACCACTATCACCACCACCACCAAAAATAATTACAAAACATTAAAAACTATTAAAAGTATAAAAACATAATCTGGGAAAGAATCTCCCTAGTACAACTACTTTACAGGCTCAAAACACTTCAAAAGGATGGGGAATTATTTGGCTGATTTTTGTCAATTGTGGTCTGACAAGAGGATGTTGTGGGGCCACAAAAATCACGTGGAACCCCAGGCTTCTACATTGTTCACTTATAATTTAATGGCATATTTAAATATCTGCTTTTTTAAACAACAAAATTGTTTTGGAACCCATGGAGGAAGACACATTTCGAAATTCACAAAGTTTTCTCAAGTACAATATTTTTTTTTGTCAGATAAACAAAGCTGAGGCTCTTTCAACCATCACTGATATAATGACTTAGTCAAATAATGACACTGTATGGTGTACCTCATCCCAGATTAGTTAAACATTTGAAACAAACCTGAGTAGTAGCTTGGAGAATTTTACAGAAAACTGGTTTATGCTTTATAAGTGTTATTCAGGCATTTCCTTAACCCCACATTGGAACAGACTTGAGACTGTTTTCAAAGTAAAAACTTGAACAAAATACCAATCATCAATGTGAAACTAAAACATTCCCATGACATAACACCTCCCCCCTCCACTGGTTAAAGCAAATGAGAACCACTTTAAATGGGCACCTAGTTCCAATTGGATTAATATGAATGCTTGCTGAGCATTCAGCATCTTTTGGGATGCAATGAGCAGGCTGACCGATCACACCACAGGGGGCAGCTGCATATACCACAATTTCGGGACTATTGCTGAGAAAGCCTGCCTTCTAACCAACTCTCTGTCTTGTAATCTCTCTCTATATGCTATATTAGATGGTGCCAAATACATCCCAGCACTGTTCTATGTAGGGTTTTATAAGTAGTAACTACCACATTGAATGGGTTCTTGAATTAAATACCAGCGCAGTGGTTACAAAGTAAGTCTTTTACTACAATAGGGTGTTCGGCTATTAAGTTTTTGCATTCCAGATCAGTTGTTGCTTTTGAGATGTTTTTCAAAGACCGAATTCTGCTTAAATCTGTTCAATTTACTGGAACTCCAAGAAAGAATGTGAATGACAGAAGCATTAAGAATTATCTGAATAGCAGTACTAAGGAGCTGAAAATACATTAAACAGAATTTTTTATTTTCTAAATTATTTCTCTCTCTCTCTCTCTCTCTCTCTCTCTCTCTCTCTCTCTCCCTCCCTCCCTCCCTCTGTGTGTGTGTGTGTGTGTGTGTTTATGTATCTAACTACAGTCTGCTACTAAACTAAATGGAAAATAGACCTGTTCGTGATTTTACTTCAAGACCTGGGAGCAGCGATGATTTTATCCATGCCATACAAAAAGATGAGGCAATGACCTTCTTCACTACACTGCAGCTGTTCACTGCACAGAGGTAGAAAAAAAATCTCAGTATATGGCTCTGGCTGCCCTGGTTGATTGCCATGAATTTTCCAGATTTTAAATGTTGTTCATACTGAATGTCATATTCAAAATAGCTCTACAATTAAGAAGAAATGAAGTAACACAAGCAAGGACATGGTAATATAGATATTAATCTTTTTAGCAAATGAAAGACTTCTCATATATTGTCAGACTGAAAACTTGGATCGCAAACAATTTCACCAAATTATTAAGGTACAATCTCCCCCAATAATTCCTGCTAGCTATCTACCCCTTGAACCCATTAGTAACAATATTTTCCATGTCAATTCTTACTAATTTTCAGCGAATTTTAGTATTTAATTGTCTGTGTTAGTATATAAGAAATTTTCTTTCTTGACAAAAATGTGTTTGTTCTGTCTGCCCATATTCCTAGCATTGTGCACTCTGTTATTTCTGGAAGAATTAGTACCCAAATATGTACTAATATAGTTAAAGGTTTCCCTCGCACATCTGTGCTAGTTGTTTCTGACTCTAGTGGGCAGTGCTCATCTCCGTTTCAAAGCCAAAGAGCCAGCACTGTCCAAAGACGTCTCCATGGTCATGTGGCCGGGATGACTAAATGCCAAAGGTGCAGGGAACGCTGTTACCTTCCCGCCAAAGGTGGTCCCTATTTTTTCTACTTGTATTTTTATGTGCTTTCAAAACTGCTAGGTTGGCAGAAACTGGGACAAGTAATGGGAGCTCACCCCATTACACGGCACTAGGGATTTGAACCGCTGAACTGCCGACCTTCCAATCAACAATCTCAGCTGTATTACCTGCTGAGCCACCGTGTCCCTGTATACTAATATACATGTCTACAATTACTCAAAGTCATCATATGTGAGTTGGGCAGCCATATAAATCTAATGAATAAATAAACTTACAAGTATCTTTGGTGTAATTTACATAGTAAAAAATATCATGCTCTCAAGAAAACATACAATGAAGTTTTGCTTAAAAAGTCAAAAATAAGGAGAATGACTGGTAGAGAAATAGAAGTTTTGGAGTTAACCAGTACTGCAGATCAGCAAGAGTGTGGCTATGGATAGTTGTGTTTTTATTTCCAAGGAAGACACACTTGTTTAATTTTGTTTCAGTTCTCTTCAATTTTTTTAAAAAAATATGACATTAATTTTCTAAGATGTCATACTATGTGTCTGTAGAGAAAGATATTAGTGTTCTGATGTAATACCATGAAAAGCACAAAAGCAGGATTGCAAAAAAGGATGATTCTGTTCTAAAGAAGAGCAGGGAAAGGAGAAATAGACAATCCTGTCACTGCAGTAAAGTAACAGGAAAACTGATCAGCATCTTCTTATTATAAAATGACAAGTTTTAACTAGAAATTGAATGTCAGATAATTATAAAGTCAGATGCACTATAAACACCTACCTTGAGCATAACAAATAGCTAGAGTTTTCGGTGAGTATTATCCCACAAAAGTTGAAGTTGTAAATAAAATTACAAATTAACTTGTATCCTAAAATACTTTGAATGAATTTCTTTAGGATCCCAAAAACAGTGTTAGGATTATCCCCCACCCCCAAGCATGGTAAGAGATTGAATTAGCCACACTTGGCATTGCTTGTAAAGAGTCCTGCAACAGAGTTCTATTTAGCTTAAACAATCATTAATAAAACAAGCACAAAATACTAATTAGGCACATTTTATCCATTTCCATGTAAATTGTTTGTTTGTAGCTATTTACTCATCATTGTTTTTGATACAATAGGAAAAATGCAAATGAATGAATCAGAAAGCAGCCCTAATGGGACTCTCTGTTTATAACCATTAGCCCAGAGGTGTGCTGTAATTCAATCCTCAAGCAGCAAGATTTAGCCTCATTAACAGCTTGCATGGGCAGGTTACAACTCATAAAACCCTACAGTAAACAAAGTGTATGGACACAGCACAGTATCTTGAGCCTGATTGACAGAATTTTGCTTCCCTATCAGATTGTCTCAATTTACTTTTCTACTAATGTCCTAACGCCATAAACACAATTTTGCCTAGGCCTTGGAGCTCTCCAGCAGAATTGCAAATTTGTTTTCATCCCCTCAATACCCCTCCTTGCTGCTCCCAACTCAAAGGCAGAGACAGTAATAGTCCCATCTTCTGTATTTATCCCAGTTGAATACAATAAACTAAACCAACATGTTATATTCATAACTCCCAATATATGGCAATAGAGATTGAAATTTAAAATTAGCATATCTGTGCTAAGGCTTTCAAATGTGTCTATATTGGTTGATTTTAGAAAATGAAAAGTTGAGAATAAATACTAACTTGAACAAGATACGTAACTTGCTTTGAACTTTGTAATTGTTATATTTTAATATTAAAACCTGAACACAAGCATAAGGTGGTATTCAGAAAAAAAAATCCTAAACTGTTAGCAAACTGTACAAAGAATGATTATGTAGCAGCAATTTGGTTCCTATGAGTTTTGCAAAATCCCCCTGTAAAGAGAAGTTGGATGGAAAATATAATCATGTAGCTGCTACTAGACTCTTCCAGCAGGCCGGCCTGGGGTGACTATGGGGTTTTTTAAAAAATTTGTTTTAATTTTAAAGATTTTAAAGATTTTAAAGTTTTTAAATTTTGGAAATTGTGGTTGTCTGTTGTGAACCGCCCCAAGTCTGCGGAGTTGGGGCAGTATAGAAATCAGACAAACAAACAAACAAACAAACAAATAAATAATGTTTTTCCTCAATGAAAATGGTCTCTTATTTTTGAGTGTATCTAATAATTGATCATGGGAAGTGTCCTCTCGGAAAAGAAAAGTTATTCTCAAAATTTAGTGAAAAAAAGCCAACTCTGGATTATAATTATATTAGTTGGGCAACATAAATAGATATATTACAATGTAGCCCTTTGAGCCACAATTTCTTATATATGTGGAATAGATTAGCTTCTTTATTTATTTAATAATTTTTAATCCTGACTGCTCATGGCAGCCAGTTTGTGCAAGGTCAATATAAAATGAAGTTTGAAAGATGCTAAATTAGACATGATCTAACCATTACAGAGTTAAGAGTAGGACTGCTCTAATTCTCTTCCCTCCCATATTTCTGGTAAATATATATATAGTAATATATAGTAACACCTGAAGTGAGGACATTGTGTTATATAATCCCTACAACTTGACTGACAGTGAAGAGGCAGGCGAATATACAGTGCAATAATGTCACAATCCAGGTTCCATTTTACCAAATGTTAGGTTGACAAGCATCCACCCAACATAAAACGATCTAGATGAGGGAATAGAAGGGAAACTCATCAAATTTGCAGATGACACTAAGCTGTCAAGAATAGTCAATACACCATAAGACAAGCTCAAGATTCAAAAAGATCTTGACAGACTTGAACACTGGGCCCTATCTAACAAAATGAAATTCAGTGTAATAATTAAAGTAGGTTTTACATTTAGGCAAGAAAAAGCAACTGTATAAGTACATCCTAGGTGAAACTTGGTTTCATGTGGATAGTAATGATGTGAGAGGTATCTTGGAGTCATAGTGGACAATCACTTAAGTATGAGCCAAAAGTGTGCGTCAGCAGCCAAAAAGTCAGTGCAATCCTATGCTGTATTAATAGAGGGATAGAAATAAAGATTATGTGAAGTTCTAGTACCACTTTACAAAGTCTTAGTAAGACCACACTTGGAATACTGCATCCAGTTCTTGTCACCACAATATAAAAAGATGTTGAGACTCTGGAAAGAGTGCACAGAAGAACAATAAAAAAGACTAGGGGACTGCAAGCTAAAATATATGAAGAACGGTTACATGAATTAGGTAAGTCTCATTTAAGGAAAAGGACTAGGGGAGACATGATAGCAGTGCTCTAATATTTGAGCGATCCCTACAAAGATGAGGGGGTCAAACTATTTTCTAAAGTATCAAAAGGCAAGACAAGAAACAATGGATGGAAACTAACCAAGAAGAAAAGCAATATAGAACTAAGGAGAAATTTCCTAATGATGAGAGCAATCCATCAATGGAACAAATTGCCTTCAGAAGCTGTGGGTGATCCATCAGTGGAGCTTTCAAAAAGAGAGTGGACAGTCATTTATCTGAAATGGTATAGGGTCTCGTGCTTGAGCAGGGGGATGGACTAGAAGACCTCCAAGGTCCCTTCCAACTCAATTATTCTATGTTCCATCCCCAAGCTCATGACTACATTCACTTAAAGGAAGAAAAAAAATCTAAATTTTATAAATAAAGAAAAAAAAGAGATTTGCCATACAACATTTGCCATAAACATCAGTTTAAAGTTAAGACGTTATCCCCAATCCATCACAGAAAACTATTTTTAATTTTCAAACCTTAAGATAATCATCCACTATGATGTGTCAACAGAAGTCCCGCAGCCCTAAAAAGAGGGTAACCATGACAAACCATATAATTTTCCCTCTATCTGAGTTGGTTGCATATATTGTGTTACTAAATTTGAGTTGCAAAAACCCAGAAGAACACTGGATGGCAGCAAACAGATATAGAAAACTCTTTGCTGGCATCTAGTGTTCTCCTGACAGCCCAAATGTTACATTCAGTGAAAGTTTAAACTGGCACATTGATTGAAATATAAAAAATTAAATAAATCCATGAAGTGCCATATTTCACAAAGGTAACACGCTAAAAAGGTTATCCTATTCCTCTTTCTGGTATAATGATCTCTATTTCTACTATACTGACAGCAAGGAAAACTTTCTAATATTTAAGGACAAACTCTTCAAGAATAAATAATGTGATTCCTTGTTTCCGTCTTAAAAATGTATTTGTATGCAATTTTTATATTTCACAGTTCACCGGCATCTCGGGAAGCTTTCTTCCACTGCTTCAATGGTGCTACTTTTA